>CABFVZ010003348.1:30389-46595 GCA_902151445.1 Timema monikensis | reverse complement strand
GAGATGTTGTACGTCAGCCAGACTACTACAGAGACGCTACTAAAAGAAGGGCTGAGCTCCATAAGACAGGAGGGACACACCCAACGACTACTGCAGGATCGTACCATTGAGGTGTTAAGGTCAGATTTCACCACTCTCAACAGCAACAGCCAAGACTTGGTTCAAACCCAAGTTAGGTTGGAGGTACAGACCCAGGGAAACACTGAGGCTATCAATGACATACACAACCAGGTTAAAGACTTGACGGGACAGGTGTTAGCAGTAAATCAGACTAAATTGAGCCCCGTAATCTCCCCTTTGCTATCACTATATGGTGAGCGTTCGTTAGATGGGCGCATCCCCAAGTTTCACCGTAGGACTCATCAAAATCCGGTGGAACACCTCAATGCACTTGAGGAACTATTTGATGGACACCACCTCTCCGAAAAAGAGAAGGTGAGGCTAGCTGGGAATTCTTTGGGGGGAAACGCCATACCATGGTGGTCGGTGTGCAAAGATATTATCACCGGATGGAAGGATTTCAGAACGAAGTTCCTGAGGATGTTCTGGTCTGCTGAGACGCAGGGTCAGCTCAGGGCCAAACTGCACACATCCCGGTATTACGAGCAGGAGGTTCTTTGGGGGCCTACTTAGCAGAGATTTACGCTAAAAGTTGCAACTTTGAGTCACCGATTACGGACACGGAGATAATCCATATGGTGATTCAACAACTACCACTGCGATTTAGGGAACTTTTAGTAGGCAATAAATTTGCTACTTTGGAGGAGTTCCGGGCCGGATTACTGAGGTTGGATACTTTAGAGAATGACCGTAGGAGGAGTCGTCAGTCCGCTTCCGTGTCAGACTCAAAGGACAATGATAGGGAAACCTGGGATTCAGGTATACAACCGCACTCAGGTGGTTATAACCAGGAAGAACAATTTCCACCAGGGAATCCGAACTTCAGACCTAACCACTCGGGTAGGCAAGGAGATAATAACTCCTCACGTTATCAGAACCAAGAACAAAGGAAGGGCGTCTACATCCCATACCGACGCCCTAGTAGGAACTACCAGCGCAACGACTGAGGTGGCAACAACTCCCAAAGAAACCTGGATAGAGGGACATTGCAAAGCAATTTGAACCCAGGCGCAAGTGATTGGCAACCTAGAAGGGATTCCGGACCCCAAGACCGAAGCAAACCCTACTACAGTGGAAGGGAGAGCCCTTATAACCGTATTAATAACCAAACACCCCGACAACAGTCCCGAGGTGGGGTTCAAGATGGCACTTACAGTCCCCACCCACATAACTCCCAGAATAACAATCAGCATCCTAAACCGTGCGGGGTTAACGTTGTCATGAGAGAGGAAAACGGGCAGCCTGTGGCATAGATGTCCTGGCCGAGTCACAGGTCTTGAAAACGACAGGAACAACCACTGCGTCAGAGAACGAATTTTGGAAGATCAAGTTCAATTTGAAGGATTTTCATTCACGTGATTTGGACTTGCGGAGGGAACTCCTATGAGAATAAGACCGGTGAAGAGAGAAAAAATATTATGAGTCTTCACCCACACATGTTTATTTAGATTTTCTGGTTATATTTTTCATTGTTGTGAAACAATATGTCATCTAAGTTATTTTCGGTAATTGAGGAACTTTTACACCCCTGTTGTTACTTATGTAATAATAAAGAGGTCAACTGTCATATAGGAAGAGCTTATTCCAGTGAGAGATACTGAGGCCTGGAATGTTATAAATGGGTTATTATTGAGCTTAGTTTTGTGTTGTCGATTATTATACTTACCTAAGCGGCCATTTGTATTAAAATGAGCCTATAATGTGATTATTAATTTATTTTGGACCTCGCGTACAGCGACTGTCCCTGTGGTTAACCCACTGTTTGAGAGAACAAACCATGTGTATCCTTGGAGATGGACACCTGGTTTGAGATTATTCGTCGTTATTTTGTTTTGTTGGAGAAAGGTCAGTAATTATACTATTTATACTATTAAATTTTTTAATTTTTGCCCACAAACTTGATGACTTGGGACAGGCTTTGATTTCATCTCTCTATGTGTGCCCCTCTGGATCACCGGTAGAGTTTGTCGGAAGTCACCATCCAGTAAAACTACCATTCCTCCCATAATATCTGTACTGTCTCGCAAGCCCTGAAGAGTTCGGTTTAACGCCTCTAAGGCTTTTTTGTGGAACATCGTACTTTCGTCCCACATTAAAAGTTTACATTGCCGTAGCATCATACCCCGAGAGTTATTTTTGCTGAAATTGCAAATGGATGACTTCCTGTGCACGTGCAAGATTTAATGGCAATTTTAGAACGGAATGTACAGTACGGCCGCCGTTCAGTAGTGTAGCTGCTATACTGGAGGAAGCCACGGCAACAGCAATTTTATGGTCTTTTCTTATGAACGCCAATAATAAGTTCAGCAAAAACGTTTTCCCGGTTCCTCCAGGGGCGTCGAGAAAGAGGAGTGCACCGTTCCCTGACTCTACTTGATGTAACACCTGCAGAAAGACGTGACTTTGTTCTGGAAGCAACCGAGGAACTAATTCGGTTACTTTCTGTTGCAATGCTGTGAAATCATAGTTTAATTCCCGAGTAATTTCATCGTTTAAGTCATTTTCATATGATCGTCGAGGGCGTACCATTCCAAAATCTTGAAGCTTCTTCCCCGTCATTGTCATAACCTTGTTTTCAATTTTCGTCAGCGCTTCGTAGTAGATGTGCTCAATAAAAGTCATATCTGCATATTCTTGCTGTAGCCGCCGCAAAATATCTTCCACCATGTACGCTTTGTACTTATCCCACAGCGTTTGAAGATTGGAAAGACAGCAAGATGATATGAGGGTTGCGTAAAGTTCCCTGATTTTGTCTGGTGATCGGCACTGCACGGCTTCCTCCATAGTTTCGTCCCAGTGGTTATCATTCTCTAACAAACGTAGAGCTTCACATGCTTCTCTATATGTTCCACATTCCTGACAGTTGACAATTTTAAGGTCTCTATAGCTAGTTGGACCTCGAACATGATGCAATAACATGCGCAGACAAAAGCATTCAAAGTTCGTTACATGGATGGTGTAGACACGACCAAGAGCGCCTGATGATTTAACCCCTGGCAAATATTCAACAGGCGTACCTTGAACGTGGCGTTTCCACTCCTTTTTTTGAGGTGTTTCATGTATAATAACGGGGGACTTGGGAATACAATAATGCTTTAGCGAAAGTATCCGTCTGACAAAGCTGGAAAAAGGCAGTTAATGTGGTTTTAGGAGGTGATGAAATCCTTTCCTGGAAACTACTCTCATTAAAAAAAACTCGCTGTCCACCTTCTAAGTGTATGGCAAGATGTGTAACAGTCGGATGTCCTTCGTGTAAGAGTAAACTAAGGAGCCGCCCCGCTGCCTCATTACTACTGACATATCGCCCTGCTTGATAGGTTTGTACTTCATTAAGAGTTTGCGCTACACCTTCGTTACGCAGATTGAATATCACCTGATCGCTCTCTTTTTTAATGTATTTACAAATATATTTAATAGCACGAACAGAGTTGCAGGCTTCTACATTAATGTGGGCATTACATATTTTACATATAATGGGTGAATACGGCACAACCCAGCTATTATCAAAAGTTTGGACCACCACACTGCGAGTCTGAATCGTAACACTTCTACCACCATCTTCGGGTGCTCTTCGTCTGTATAAAGAGTAACCCTTATCATTGTGCACTGTTTCCTTTAGTAGCTCTCGGGGGAATTTTTTTGGTACTGTAATCCAAGCTCTAAAAATAGAGGGATTCAATACATAAATATAAACAAAACCAACAGTTAAAGAAAAATAAAATGGAATATAGAGGAGCGCGTAGAGTGAATATCCTAAAATTGTGAGTTATAAAGTGCTGGACATTTAACATGTCCCCAGCGCACGCAACCCACTCTTGTGAGTAGCGGGAAACTACGTTCCACCTTCACAGGTTGCCTAACATATTAATATATAAAAAGGTTGAAGGCTAATCCCTCGCACCTTTTTTAGACATAGGGATAATATGGCGTAATTAAGTAATAGAATAATTTCAAGTCTTAGAATCTTTTAGATTTCATTTATGCCAAACTTTATTAAATAACCAGCATATTATTTGAAGAACATTCAATAGTTCGTTATATATCTATATAATAGTCATGGGTGACCAAGCATTATCAACATAAATATATACTATCCAATAAAAACATTGTTCCATAAACATTTCCTCTTTTACTTCCAATGATTACGTTATATATTATTATGTACCCTACCAAAACTACATAAGTATAAATATTAATGCATAACATTAATAGACTTGAATATGATCATACTTAATACAGTATATGATCTCTCCTAACTAACACATTTTTGTACCTGTTGCGAAAATGCAACATGTTAATAAAAGATTTAGTTCCATCAAATATACCTAATGTCAATACCATTTAACTTTAACGCTAATAACCTACTTGCAGAACTCAAAATAACCTTCGCCTATGTCATAAACAAGGATTATAGTATTATTATAAATATCGAGGATATTTCCTAACATTATTCCTTTAAGTTTTTTTTATGCTATTTTGACACAAAAGATATTAACAACGCTATCATAAAAGTTACAATCGCGAAACTAGTAAAAAATATAAATTTAAATTTATATATACAATACTCCAGTGCACTACTCCATTCTACTAATACAGAAAATCTCGGCATCATATTTCAAGCAGTTTCCCACCTTAATGTTTGCCAAACCCAAAATTCAACACCATTTGCATTTGAGACGGAATAAAGTAAATTTTAAAATGTATGACTTTCAAGCCTTATGGGTAATATTGATAAGTTCTGATCTAACCCACTCTCCTATTTTCATATTTACTATACTCATCTAACCAAAATACTACAGAGAAACAAATAAAGTTAATTTGTTGAGTATAAAGTTCGCGCATAATGCCTAATATCAATAACACAGAAAATGTCTGACTTAACAATACTCTCATTATAAAGTAAATCAAAGACGAAGATTTACGCAAATACTTTATAATTAAATTTGATAGAAAAAGATCTAAAAAGAATTTTGACTAGTTCCAATCATTTACATTTAAGCCGAAACTGGATTTATTCTTACATTATCGTAATATGTCCGTTACGCCGACGCTTAGTCCTACATGGTCGCAGCCAAGTCCAAGAGTGACGTCTTCCTCGACGGACGGTCTTTTATATGGCACACTCATCGAACAGGATAGGCACAAAGGAAGGGGGCGCGCCGGCTTAAGAACATTCTATATTATTCTGGCAAAGCCTGGCAGTTACCATCTTCTTCTCGTGTCTTGAAGTTGGGCGGATTGATCATGGTAGTGGTGGTGCCGGTCTCTAGTGGCGAGATGCGGAACTTGGCTCAGTCTTGGCAGTTGTTCGCTTGTTGTTTGTGTAGTCGGATGTTTGTTGCGCGAGGTGCTTCTCCAGATTGGTGATATAGGGTAAGTGATGTTTATGTTTGACTGGCCCCATTCTGTTGACTTGGAGCAATAATTGCTACAGTACATTTTCCATTTTTCATGCAAGGCGATGCTGGATTGCGTGCCCCACACGGACCATGAACCATGTTTCTGACTACGGCATCGTGCAAATCCTTATCATGTTCTGGATCCGGAATCTCGGCGCTTGTTATGTTATCTATTTGGTTGCGACGCAGCTTTTCTTGCCACTAAATAAGAATGTGCACATGTGGCAGTCCTCGTTTCTGCCATTCAATGGAATACATGTGACACTGGAAATTTCCAAATACTTTTCCCTTTGTAATAGCATTCATTAGTTTTTGGACCTTTAAACGAAACACGCGGGCAACTAATTCATGTCGGTCAGTAGCTCTTTGCCCGGGCATAAGCTCTTCTGTTATTTCCTTTCATGAGGGATTGCAGGTGAAAGTCACGAATAGGTCATGCCTGCCGTAAGTGTGCACATAGGCGAAAGGGTCTTGTGTGTATTCATGCAGATAGTGGGGGCTGTTCACAAAAGTAGAGGGAAGAATAACCACTCTGCCTAAATTGTTGGGGTTTATATTACCATCCGTGCTAATCGCATCTTGCAGGTAATGTAATTTTCAGCTCGCAGTTTTTTTCTAGTTTAAAGAAATGTAACGAAGACGTTCGCTCTCTACTTTGATGTACATATATACTAAAAATTGGTGAAAGAGCTGTCTTGACCGCGGAAGGAGGTTAAAGTCATTTTCTTGAAGCATCATATGATAGGCGTAAAAATCCATGAATGAAACTTTTTTATTGGGAACTGGCTGTTTTGTAGTGGGATTAATGAGTGGAATATCGAAATGGTATCCTGACTGTCCCTTGCTAAAAATTAATGGGTACTGCAAAGCATCATAAAACTTATGAGTATCGGTTACGCGTGTAAGTGTATAACGTGTGCTCGTAACACTATGTTTCTTGAAGAGAACTGGTCGCCACTCACCAGGACAGCAACTTCATTAATTGTGGTTGCATTATAGCGCCTCTCATATTCGCCAAGTGGAGTTCAATCAGCATGGATGACAACCTTATAATCTTCTTGAGGCCAGTTCTCTATTACGGTTTTAAAGGTATTTATCAAAATGTTGTGGTTATGTAACATTCTTTGAATTTTTAATACCGTATCTCTTTCAAATCCTTGAATGTATAGGCAACGACGGTTTACTTAATTTTCTTTATCACCCATAAAATAAACTTGCAAGAATTTATACTGTTCGTTCTCTGTTGGAAAAAGTGAACCAATTTGATGATATATCTGACCTTGTACGGTAAAGGTTGGCGAAAACCCGGACATTCTTATCTCCTTATCTATCTATTTAAAAAGCGCCATGATTCATTTCAATCATACAAATATAGAGTTTTCAGAGGTTGTTCTAGTTCACCAAGTAAAGGAAGGGAAACTTTGCCATTAGAACAACACATCCCTGCGGTATCATCTTTCCATTTTAAATCCTCTCAAAACTAGCATTTTTTATTCATCAAACCAACAAAAATTAAAGTCTGATTTTTGTAATCAATTAAAGGATCGTATTCAAATCCAGAATTATTAAATACGGACCAACTGCTACGCATAAAAGTTCGTCGGCGTTGGGTTTGCATTTCTGCATGAACGATTCTTCTCGCCTGCGAATGTTGTGTAGTTTCTGTTACTCTAATGGTTGCCTGCCGCTGGGCTTGTTCTTCTAAACGGAGCTGCGTTTGAAGGGGCGTCTCAGTAGCTCTCAAAGCTCTCTGGCATTCATCTTGCTCATCTAAATGGAGCTGCGTTTGATAAGGAGTTTCAGTAGCTCTCAAAGCTCTCTGGCATTCGGCTTGTTCCTCCAAACGCAATTGTGTTTGAAGGGGCTTCTCAGCTGCTCTCATAGAAGCCTGGTGGGTGGCTTGGTACGGCAGTCTTTCCTGGCTTTGAGAAGGTGTCTCATAAGCTCTAAAAGCAGCTTGTCGCTCCGCTTGTTCTTGCCTCCTTAATTCGGCATGAACGGAGGATTCTTGGGATCGAGCAATTTTAGCTGCCCAGACTCGCGATGAGCTCCTGTATAAGTTAGAATTACGTTTGCGAGGCATTTCAAAAAAGAAAAAGAAAAAACTTTTAAAAAGAAGAAGATACCTAACCTTAAAATTAAAACAAACAAACCATTGCCTTAAAGGTAAATAATGAACCTATTAATTGTGGCAGTACCTGTCCAGATAATTTTGTAGTAACGGGAGTCAAGTGTTAGCTTTTAAAACTCCCTTGTTCAATTCTAAGTGTGGTGACTGAAGAACCATACTACTGTATACTTATATTAGTAAGAGCATTAAATAAAAATGGGTGTGTGTGTACTTATGTACGCGCGTGAGAAGTTATACTTCTTTGGCATCATTAAATATAAATATTTACTATTTATTCAATTTAATAATAAATATTAAAAATTAATATTTTATTTTGATGTTCAATTAAAATTTTTATCACAAATTTTTTATTAAATGTTTTATTAATTTTATTTCTTTATTTTGTAAATATTAAATAACCAATAATAAATATTTAACAATAATAATTTAATAATATTTAGTATTAATTATGTTAAATAATAATATTTTAATTTATATCAATAAATAATACATACGGATAGTTAACCTCAATTATATTGGAGCACTTGAAAAAGTCTATAAGCACAATTTTTTTCACTAATATTTACGAATAGTAAATAATATTAATTAAAATATTCAATTCAAATCACTACTGAATATAATTTATTAGCACATATATAATTCGCACTTGTATGAAACTAAAACACGTGTTGTGAATGTAGAAACTAGAAACATGTGGATAAATATTATATATATGAAAACAGTGATCAGAGGCGACGAGCGTACCAACATGCGCGACTAACAGAGGTTCTATTTCTATTTTGTTGGTAGCTTTTTTTTTCGAGACTTAATGAGCGGTTTAACTTCAACCTGTTACTTTTGTGTTACACTGATGCGCGCGCATCTTAAAATTTCACTCTCATCATTTTTTCATAACGCGCCTAAAGAAGTATAACTTCAAAAAGAAACAATATAAACTGAAAACGTAAAAAATTACAATATTATTAAAATAGGACTAAACACAGATGAATAAACGGTAACTAATCAATGTTTGTAAACAAATGAATCGCAAACAAGTATTGTTATTTCCCATTATACGGCCCCCAACTCTCTTTCTTCCCTTTCTCCAAACTTCACAATTATGAGTTTAAAATAATAATACAAAACGATACCGCGTTTTAAAATGTGCTCAGCGCCATCTATCGGATTTTGGGAGTAATGAAAGCTTAGTACATTAAATAGTACAAATCGATACCGCGCCATCTATCGAGTTGTTATAGTACTAAACGTTAAAGGCACTTTGGTAAAAATAATATCTTTATTTGAGTTCATCACAGTATAATACCAAACTTCTTACGACAATTTTGTCATTTACCATATCGGGGTGAGCAAACAGAGCTTAATTAGCTGAATGTAATTATTTTAAATCATTTTAAGATAGATTTGCCTAAAATAACTTGGGAACAGATTTTAATTCGGGATATCAGATTTTCTTCTGGTATACCACAGGTCCCTTTTTCTGTACTCCAGGCATCATGTTGCAATTCATGTTCATATCAGTAGGCCGAGTTGTTATGCCGGACAACTGTCTAAAAGTTATTTTTTTTTCTATCCCTCAGGAACAGTACTTTTTTTCTGGATGAAAGGTACCTTTTTTCTTTACCCATGACAACGTGTATGCAAAATTTCATGATGATCGGTCGAGTAGTTTAGGCGTGAAAGCGTAACAAACAAACAAACTCGCATTCACATTTATAATATTAGTTAGGATTTCAATGTGAAAAATAACAATCTTAATTTTTTCATGAATAAAAACCACTAGCGATTCTGTATGATGTTCCAAATGTATATCATGTTTTAAAAATTATAACCAGTTCCGGAATGTCCGTTATATTGAGGGAGACAATTTATGATAATAATTCACGGCATTTATATATATATATATATATATATATAACCTTTTTATTATTCATTACAAAACATATTTATTGAAAAATAATTTTCTAACTGAAAGTTTACCGAGAAATAATTTTTCTATTGGAAATTTAAAGGTAAATATTTATCTCTACTTTTGACATATAGTGTCGGTTTTGACAGCTGTAAGCTAAGTAAAGAAACATTTTTATCAATTTTTACTGCTAGTATCTGGTCTTAAGGGACTCAAAAGTTCATAGCTACCAGGGCATAGGCTCGCCATTAAACCATAACCTGACACCTCAAGCCTATCTATCACCTGACACCTCAAGCCTATCTATCACCTGACACCTCAAGCCTATCTATCACCTGACACCTCCAGACTATCTATCACCTGACACCTCCAGCCTATCTATCACCTGGAACCTCAAACCTATCTATCACCTGACACCTCCAGCCTATCTATCACCTGACATCTGCATCCAGTTCTCCCCGGGCGACTGCACTGAGGGACCACTCATTTCCAACGAAAACACTTGTTTTCTTCTTGTTATTGTTATGGAATGTCGCGCCAGATGTTGCTGGCTCTCTTCCAGCGGCGCAACAAGACGTTCCCTTAATTACAACTAATTATTTGACATTTATACTAATTATTATGACTACAACGTGGGCAGTGAGCAACATTAATTATTTGAACTGCTAACAATAGACTGATTTAATAATGAATCCTAACATTTCTTTTTTTATTTTAATCATTGTTGCATTCGCCCCCTCCGGCAACCTTGAGGGGCGCAGCGGTTCATACGCTAAACACGCTGTTTGCACAGTTTCTTACCTACCCCGTAGAGGATGGCGTGATTATATATGTGTGTATTTAAGTATTTAAGTATGCTATGTTTGCTATACTATGTTTTGCTATGTATGTTTTGTTATGTTATCTATGTACGTATTGTACATATGTAAGAATATTTCCATAACCAGGTGATCATGAACAGAATTAATGTATACATGAGGGTTAGATGAGCTGAGAAAAATTACATTTCATCAATATTCGGGCTTTGGTTACAAGCGAAGAAATGAATCAATAAGTAAGCATGCGCTTTCTATTGTTGTGTCATCATTGTTTGCCTTGTATTGGAACCAAAGAGCTGTAATTCTGCAAGCAAGCCACTCACTGAATGACTGTATAGCTCGCTGCATAGCATAAGGTAGGGCTATTCAATAGGTTATCCAGCGGGCCATTCCAAAACATTATAATATTTGGCGGGACAGACATTTAATTGCACTTTATCAAACAATAGCCTTCGTGAAAGGTGATTTATTAAATTACATCTTCTTAGATAAAGCCTTTCCTATATCCATTGGACTGTAACTTTACATTGTAGAAGAAAATAATGAAGAATCTCGTGTATATTAATAATATTATTTTATATTGTACTCATAATAGTGTCTTATACTCATAAATAAAACCAAGCAAATGTGTAAAATATAAACAATTCAGCGACAAATATGAAGGAAATGGCTAATTTTTCAAACAAGTGAGTAGGTTTACTAATGTTATGTTTTATGTAAAACATTGATTTGATATGTTAATATTTGTAAACAAAATATAATTTAAATGTTTTCTTCTCTTTGTGGCTCAAATATTTATTCTTTTCTACTTATATGTTTATAAACCTAGTTTATTTATATCATAATATTTTATTTTTTAAATGTGTGATTTGAATCGTGATTTATATCACTCAGATTGAAACTATTCAACTCTGACATCAAAGGTCATGACTGAGGAATAAAACACCCCAATTAATTAATTATATTATATAATGGGGCTTAAGCTGATAGTTGATATTAAATGCAGATTTTTTTTAGTTTCGTAAATATAAAAGCCAAACTCAAAACCACTTTAAATTGAAACACGTAAAACTATAATAAAATATAATATTTTGTTGTGCTTAGCGTTTTTCGACTTTTCCGTGCTTTTCTATCTCTCTACACCACTGAACCAAGGATGAGGAAGGTGGCATTTTTTGGAAATGAATCCGTATTTAAATGGAGGAAAACCTGCTAGGAAAAATTGTCTTGGTTAGTAAAATTAAGAATTTCAATTATAACAATTCCGCCATCCACTAATCTGCATACAATATGAAATTTATGTGTTTTGGTTTTGAAAAATGCATTTTCACAATTAACTGAATAGTGTTTTTTTTACCAAGGCTCCTAATTAAATATAAGGCTTTTGTGTGTGTCTTACTACCCTCTATCCGAGTATCCACACTACTGAGGTAGGGGTGATAAGGTGGAATTTAGAAGAAACACACTTGCATTTGCGTGAAAGGTAAGTGGAAAACTATTGGGAAAAAACTTCTCCTTGCAGCCACTGGAGATTTGAAGCCCAACCTTCTTGCCGCTGGTAAACTATACTAGACGAGGTTGACGTCTTAGCCCACGTGCCCACCGAGGCAAGTGTCTTATTTATTTAAAAGGCTCAAGAAGACTATCTAATTACTTTTTTTTAAAAGCTGATACAACCGAGTTAATGTAACCTTGTGCTTTAATGTAAAAGTAATAAATCCTACGTATCACTCTATTTTTATGGGACAGCTCTCTAGCCAATGGGGGCAGATGTTTGGTTGATTACATGCGATACTCTTCATAAAACTACTTCACTAACAAGGTTATTCATGAAAAATGATCTGTGCCATTTATAATGCGCTATTAATTTGATAAAGGTAATGGAATACTTTATGCATATGAGGTGGAGTATGTGTCATACGTACTAAAGATATCAAAAAACAGCCGGACTGAATGATAAAGATAACAGTAACAGATCTTTATAGCCCGGGTTCGAACGTTTAGTCTTACTACTCGTCCGGGCTAGCCGCATGTTTACACTAATGCGCTTTCCATGAGGAAGGTATAAATGAATGGAATTGTACTAGCATTTGCGAGTGAGGGTGTCTTTCCGTCACCACCTAACCACACAAGACTAACACCTTTTCCCACATGCCCACCGGTGCGAGTGAAACCAAGTTAATTATGTCAAACTTGATTTTAAGTTACCGTAATGTTCTTGCTCATTACAAGTTTATAACATTATTATTATTATATTGAAGTTACTTGTTTCTATTTTTAGTTAACGGCTTAGTCCCTCAAATATATAATTATACCTGCAGTTATCCTACATGAAAGGATAATGGTAAAACCTCATCCAATGTAATTGGCAAAGGTTCGAACCTTGGCTAGCCTGCTAGGTTAAAGTGATACCCTAGGTTAAGTTAATGGTGCGCTAATATAAGTTCATGTTGGGTAAGTAAGTAGTAAGTAGCCCCTCAGTAATTGAATTAAACTTTGACTGTAAAGTGTTAGGAGGAAGGGCCTTTAATAAAACACAAACATAATTTTTGGCGACCAATATAATACATTTCTACTGTTATTATTGTTATTTTATAGTAATTATGTACCAACTGGGACATCTGCATATCACATGACTAGACGAATGTAAAAGTTGAATTATATCTGGTTGTTTTTCTAGCTGTCGAACATATTTGAAATTGAGACTGACTGTTGCTGTTCAGTGGCACTTACATCCAAACGTTGGCACACTCGGCTACAAAGCTGTAAGGCTGTGTGTGTGTGTGTGTGTGATGTTATCGTAACTGAAGTGTTATTAGACATCAATTGTGGCTGAACATGGACTGATAGTAGACAAGGTCGCACTTTATAAAATACCTTTCTGAAAACAATAGTTCTAGTTTTTAAATATAAACCCAGACTGAGCGCTCTTGGTGCATCCTAAATATATAAATGAAAATAAGAATAAATTGAGAATAAGAGTAAATTAAGCGACATCCTATTTAAAACTATCCAGATTTGATTCAAACAAAAAACAAATAATTTTTAAAAGGAAACCATAGCTTTGTCCTTAGAATAACATGTATTCAATTGAATTGATGGTAAATATCAATATCTCCATAGGGGGTCGCGTTGTGTAAATAGCTAGGTTTGCCCTGCTAAGGGAGCTTTTGACGGGAAGCTTGGGGTTCTAAACCTGGTTAAGGTTTCCCACATGCAATCTATCACTTTGGTTTTCCTTTTTTTCTAGTTTCACAATAATGCGGGTGCACTATCTCAAAAACCAATTCGTTGAATGACCCATACGCTAAAACTGGGTTGAGTTTAATTTAGCATATAGATGTGTACCTACCCGCTTGAATGATCGTATGGACTAGGACGTCACTCACGCAATATACTGGACTGTGGATTAATGGGTGATAAGGGTTCGAATCTTGGTAGGGTGTACTAAGAAGCTTTTTTTCTAAATTGTTTTCCACTCTCCCTCCACAACTGGAACTGACTCCAACTCACCAGAAGATGAGCCCCACAACTGGAACTGACTCCAAATAACCAGAAGGTGAGCCCACCACAACTGGAACTGACTCCAACTCACCAGAAGATGAGCCCCACAACTGGAACTGACTCCAAATAACCAGAAGGTGAGCCCACCACAACTGGAACTGACTCCAACTCACCAGAAGGTGAGCCCACCACAACTTTAAACAACTACGTGTAGTTTTATAAACAGGTGAGTTGAAACGTGCCCGACTGAAAAGGAATTCAAGTGTTTCATTCTGGTGTTGAGACGCTTTCGAAAGCACTAACTCAAACCTAACGGGAATGTCAAACCACTGAGAGGTCTATTTAGAATATCTTGGGTATCCAGATGTTTGACAGCAATAAATAAATCACCGGCCCCGACAAATTGGGAGGCAGAGTATTTTCCTCCATTATCTTCCTTGTGGCGCGACTTGCTATCTGTGCTATCACATATAATTGTGTTTGTTTGGAGGAGGGAGAGGGGTGTGGTGGCTAGGGTGGGATGTCAGGGAAAGTGTTTGGAGGAGGGAGAGGGGTGTGGTGGCTAGGGTGGGCTGTCAGGGATTGCGAGTCAGGGACAGTGTTTGGAGGAGGGAGAGGGGTGTGGTGGATAGGGTGGGATGTCAGGGACAGTGTTTGGAGGAGGGAGAGGGGTGTGGTGGATAGGGTGGGATGTCAGGGACAGTGTTTGGAGGAGGGAGAGGGGTGTGGTGGATAGGGTGGGATGTCAGGGACAGTGTTTGGAGGAGGGAGAGGGGTGTGGTGGATAGGGTGGGATGTCAGGGACAGTGTTTGGAGGAGGGAGAGGGGTGTGGTGGATAGGGTGGGCTGTCAGGGACAGTGTTTGGAGGAGGGAGAGGGGTGTGGTGGATAGGGTGGGCTGTCAGGGATTGCGAGTCAGGGACAGTGTTTTTGCAGTAAAAAAAAAGTAAATTAAATCAAATATGTTCACACGTTAATCGCAACAATTGTTGAATATCATTCGACGGTGTTCTTTAATTTGATGAGAACTTTCCTCTCCATTTAAAAAGTTTATCATAAAATGCTAACATGGCCGGGCCATAACAAATACTCAATAACTGTTGAGATTACGTACCGTTTAGATGTGTAGAGAATTAAACTCTTTGGTTTTTACAGGAGAATATTTAATCTATTTTGTCGAAAAATTGTTTGCAATGAAAACTTCCAAAAACCCTGACATTTTCTCGTGTCCCCTTCCATCTCTCTCTCTCTCTCTCTCACACACACACACACACACACACACACATTATAAAAGTGAGACAAACCTTTAGTAGTATTTTGTTAAAAATAACTTTTAGAAAACTCAAACGGCTTTTTTATACTCGCCTCTGTGGTCTCATGTTCTAAGGCGTCACTCATGCAATAGATTGGACTCACGATGACGGGGAGATTGGAGTTCGAATCCCGGTTGGTTTGCCGAAGGTGGTTTTTCCTAAATAGCTGTATGCTCTCCCACCATGCACATGCGGGTATACTTCCTTGAACTTCAACCTTCCTAATCCCTAACACAGCGTAATTAGTACAGGACACCCATGTTGAAAGGCTGGTATCAGGTGGTGTTTATTGCAGACATTGATAGTATAATTGTTAGTTTATAGGTATTGGTGATATCAGCTATCACATCACTTGATACATGCTTGCCTTACACACTCGCAATGGCTTTACTTACCCTTCGAAGGAGGTTGTGCTACGGTTTGCTATCTGACCCACAAACATCGGCTCCTGATGCAAGCACTTCACCCTAAAACCACCTAGATCGATATATGTTTGTTTGTTATCAGTTAATTATAATATTTAAGGATAGTTCTACGTGCATTTTGAAAATAAACACTTTATTATATCAAGTTTAAGCGTAAGTTGCCAATTTTTAATGTTAACATTTACAGGGTCATTTAGAATACGGCTTAATATGATTTGCCCTTTGCCCCGCGTATTACTGCCCATCCTCATGTACACCAATAATAGGGAGTGGAGGTTTATTATAGAGGAAGTGTAGACCTACGTGGATTTGTCGAAAACAATGTTTTACATCAACTCAAAGCACCCAACCAGGATTTGAATCCCGACCTCCTCGCCATCACAAATACAAATCAATCAAACGAGACTGACGCCTTGGTCTACGTGTGCTGTAATGATTTGATTGAAACTTCCTGGAACAAGATCTCTCGAGTATAATATTATGAAAATATTCAAAGTGAACCATTTATTAAGAATATATATCATCCTTTTTATGACTGGCCTTTCACACACACACACACACACACACACACACACACACACACACACACA
>CABFVZ010003348.1:0-30258 GCA_902151445.1 Timema monikensis | reverse complement strand
ATATATATATATATATATATATGTCCATTTTAACCAATGAACACATATATATATATATATATATATGTCCATTTTAACCAATGAACACAAATAAATAATATAGTTTTAATGACATAACTTTAATCAAGTTCGATAACGTGTTTTGTAATAAATATTACACGGTAAGTGGAGAGTTACTAATCCAAGTGTACAGGGGTACTACAGATACGTTTTGTGTTACTCAGGGAATTGCGTGAAAAAACTGAAATATTTGTCAAGTCCTTCAGAAGTAAAAGCGAACTGAAGGTCTTTATTTAAACAATATTGGGCCATGTAACGATTATATTCCTCATCAAGGTCAACTAATCCTGTTCTAAACACCAACACTAATGTAGAGTCCATTTAAAAAAACTCTTATTCGCTAAAATGTTTGTAAAAATTGAAATTATTTTTAAAAACACAGGAAATCTTGTATAATGTACAATGATGTTTTTTCTAATATGTTAATATGTTCCAGACATGTGGTTTCACCACCCCTTTTCACGCTAGTATGGGTACAATTTCTTTAAACTACCCTTTCCGTTGCGCTTGGATATTGATACTTTAAAAACACCTAGATTTAAAACAACGGCAAACGCCGTTACGTCATCATGCTCTACTAGAATATTAAAGAGAGATTTGTGAAACAACAAGTAATGTCGAATGGTTTGGAGATAGTTATTGAATTGATCAATATTATTATTAAAATGTGTATTGTGTCAGGTTTATTAATTGTTTGTGCTTTCGATCTAACTTTTGTCTATGAATCCTCAACTAACCTCAATTAACCAACGTCTTTTATAACTTTTGTTTGTGGAAAGTTCTTCAGGGACGATTTATTACCACTGTGATATGTTTTATTTCGTTTCCTTTGCACCGCTAAATGGAAAGTGCTCACCTTTGTTATGATAAGCGAAATAAATTACAACTCCAGACATAAAATAACCCATTGTCGTAAGACGATAAACCCAACATTAACAAAATCTAATTTGAACCTAAAAATAGTTAGGGTGAGCACTTAAAAGAATCATATAGCCCACAATATCGTAAAATTTATATTTTAAGGATGTTATCAAATACGTGGCTACCGCTTTACTGATAGAGACTGATAGATCCACTTTTATAATATCTTTTTAGCACCGCGCCTTACTGCCTGTTCAGGTTATGTTCTAATTACGTTAATATACTTAGGGATGAGGAAAGTTCGACTTAGAGGAAATTTACCCGCATATGCCCTAAGAGAAAGTGGAAACAATTTTGTATAACCGCCCTCATACGGGATTCGAACCCCGATCTTTGTCATCGATGGTTTAGTTTAACACAAGTGTGACACCTTATACCATGCTGCCACTGAAGCAGGTTTCATAATGGTAAATATTTTAATAATTGTCTACGGTATTAAGAAATTCTAACGATCTATTAAATCACCAAATTTATAATACTCATATACGAATATTCTTTAAGCATTTTCGTTTTAATTTGTTATTGTTTAGAAAATCAAATCCCTGGAGGATTGTCACTGTTCTGTTTGTTAGTATCCCTCCTGTGTGAGTCACTCGACCGTACTGAGGATTGTCACTGTTCTGTTTGTTAGTATCCCTCCTGTGTGAGTCGCTCGAACTACTCATGTTGCTCTACACCTCATAATTATGACGAGCACTGAAAGAAACAGCCAATAACTAACGGCTGTTGTTAGTCCAACTATTTTCATATACATGAACCAAACCTTGATCACCTAACAAGAAACTTCTACTACCAGTCTAGCGGGATCTGTTACTGGAAGTCGAGGTTCAAGCCCCAAACTGGGCTGGCCCTTCTGGGAAAATGACATTTTTCAGTGCTACGGAACTTTTGTAGCATTAGCCACAAGTCAGCGATACCAAAGTCAATAACAAACAGACTTACCCAATTGCATGGACACCGACTGCTGTTGGCCCGACTACGCACTCGATTCACCCCGCCTCTACACACACGCCCGAACACAACGACTGACAACAAGATACTGAGGCGGCGCCAATTCAACGCTCAGTTACAAAAATTCCCAGACCTTCAGAAGAAAAGAAAATTCTTCGGCCATTGTCCAGTTTTGTTCTACTCCATTCTAGAAGCGTGTGGAATTCCCCCCACCCTTATTTATGTTCTTTGGTTTTCCTCCCCTCGTGATCCCATCATTCCGTGATCTGTGGACTGTGCTTAAATCATATAAAATAGTAGTCGTGTGAATGGAGAGCCACTCTTGGACTGGCTTCGGTAATCGTTAGGGGAAGCTAAGGCTTCAGATACTTATAATAATGTAAGCAAAACTCTTTTTCGCCATGTAATCTTTTCTTTTGTTTCAAAATTCTTTTTTTGGCGTAATGAACTTGATTTATTGAACTCTGATTAGAAAACAGCGCTAGTGATGTTGTTAATAATAATATTTTCTTTTGGACTTAAAATTTATCTCAATTGTAATAAACTTGAGCTATAGGACTCTGACTAGAAAATAGCGCTATTGATGTTATTATCACTAATATTTACTTATTAACTTAATTTATTGGGCGTCATCAGCGCTAGTTTTAGATGTTATTGATAACCGCCATAGTAACTTTGTTTATTGAAGGTAGTATTTTGGGCGTTGACAACTAATATGTGGATTGCCAACTTTATAATCAATATAAGAGATTTGATAGTTTTATGTCTAGGGTAAATCGATGTAAGACATATTTTCCCTTTTGTCGGGATGGAGAGATGTAAAGATAATGATATAGATAAGTTTGATTGTTATGTAAAGAATGCTAGTATTTCGCAGAGATCTAATTCACGAGCTTAATAGTGTTCTTTCCTGGCTAACAAGTACGCGTCTAACTTGTGTTTTTGTTAACGTAAACTAGTGATGGTGATCACTAAAATATTTAATGCGCTCTTCTAACGAAACTATGCTATTGTGATCACAAAATATTTTATACATCATTTATCCCCATTTTGGGATTCTCTATATTAATTGTTGTTCATATAATTTTTTTTTAATATCTAATATACAATCCATTTTGTGAATCTTTTCTACTTACTCTATTTTTTCTCTACTTATTTATCCTTAGGCATAACACTATCCCGCTTCTAAATATTTGTCTGGTAAATGAATTAGGGGGATGTTTATATATTTATATATTGTTGAGGCTGACCGTGGGGACCGGTTCCGAAATGGTTCCAAATTGCGTGTTCTGGGTATTGGTTTCTTGCCCATGTTTTTCTATATTCTTTACTCACTTAGCACACTCTTTCTTTTTGTTGACTAATTTTTTTTATTTGAACCCTTTTAGTTAGGTTTTAGGGTTTGGGATAGGGTTCACTTTCTTTCAAGTAAACTCTTACTAATTTCAGAACACGAGATAAAAAAATGTGCATTTCAAATCAATATACCTGGTATCATTCACTTAGGGAAAGAATGGAAAGCCCGGATCAGTGGGATAAACGAGGAGCTGGTCCAGTTTGCTATGGTGTTAATTGGGAGGTTGGGGTTGAAATCCCGGTTTGTGGTATTGGGGGTGTTTTCCCCTAGATGGCGTTCCACTCTTCCACCACGGGAATGCAGGTACGTTTACTCTAAATTGTACTTAATTTACTCCTATTCCATTAGCATAGTTAAATACGTATAAAACGGTTGGGTAGTAAAACACGATGAAAAAAGTGTGATTATTGAAAAACCCCCCCTTAAGCACCCGGAAAAGAGCAAATCAGTCAAGGGAGCTGGTGTCTTGCACACAAATTCTGATGCATATCCTCCTCACCATTTTTCTGTAATTGATACAATTTGCCATTGGTTAAAATGAAACTTGTACTTTCACAAAAGTGTGAGGTGTTTTTGGACCCAGAATTGAAAACGAAGACAACTCACAATATTTAGGACCTGACGAGACGCAATCCCAATCTCCCGAAAATACTAAAAATTGTAAAGCAGGCGGTAGATCTCATTTTTTGGGTTTCTAAGCGACTGCACTCCACTCTTTTCTAAGTCAACAGATGACCACAACACAAACTTCCGGAAGGAAACAAGCCATTTCCTGTGACGTGTGAGATATGGAAGGAAGAAATTAGTATCGTCAGTGTACGATCTCCAACCTGGAAGATATGGTCCTACTTTGACCTTGATTTGATTTGGTAAAATGATCATCTGAATCTCGGTTCACATGGAGGTGGATTTAAAAAATACGACTAAAGTTTGTAGATACTAAACAAAACAAAGATAGAAGGTTAGTTAGCTTAAACACTGTTTCTTTTTTTATTATATTTATCTCTATCTCTAAATATTTGACTTTGTTCACAAAATGGCGTTAATGGTAACCGGTTCATATCTTTTACCAATGGTCTTTGGCTGTGGGAAATACATTTTTGAACTAAAGGAACTTATTTTGGTTATTGGAATGTTACAATCAATAATTCGCGTTTAAATTCACAAAATATACCATCTCATTTAAAAGGTCAAGTAATCAATTTCGCGAACAGGTTTAGTTTGGTTTTATTCCACATATGGCGACCCTATCATTTATTAAAAGAAGGCTAAATGAAGTCTACTCTAATGATAGTTGAATGAGGAAGATGAATAGTGATGTTACGATGAGAGGGTATTGAACTCCACTAAAATACAACATTTCAAAGCTTTACTAAAGCAATAGTAACCAAAAGAAATGCAGGCCCTATCGTTATAAAATCAATCTAGTTCCAGTTGTGTGGTAAATTAAAAGTCTTGCCCTAATCAAGCGATATCGTTAAAATAAGCTTCTTCTATCATGCACAACTTTAAATGCCTTAAAAACAATATCATTAAAGTTTAAAGTGTTTGAAAAAATATATATTTACTTCATTAGATACGTTGTATTTTTAACATTTATAGACCGAGGGTAGCGAGGTTCTTTTTTAACTTGACCGTTTGGCATATCGAAGGTATGTTTCACAATAACTGTCAAACACGCGAACCAGTTTTAACGACATTTGATATGGACATTCTTTGAACTTGGACCAAACGTGAATTTACACAGTTTTTCATTCTGGCCCTCTGTTTCAAGAGGGCGACCGTTCAAAAGATTATTTGTTTAGTATCTCATCTCAAGGGATTTGAATTAAAATTTCTAAGAGTTCGATTGTGTGCCTAGGGCATATTTAGTAAATTTTGAAATATTGTAAGATTTATTTGTTAAACCGCGCGAACAACGGCTATTTTCTATGAACATAATTTACTAATGACTATAGTTGTCATTTATTGACTGTACAACGTGATCATTAAGGGAAAGTATTAAATTAAAATCCAAAGGAGAGACTATAGAAGAAATTTCAACTTTGAATTAAAAGTTTTATTCTTAGAATAATGTGCTTAGCACTTTTTGAATGGAGGGAGCGAGGCCCTCTGTTCACACAACTTATATTAACCATGTCTCTATTTTGTCGTACTAACATATCTATCAAAAGTGACAACTCCAGATTACATGCCTTCACATATGAATGTGTAAAAAGATGTCATATAAGACGTTTCCTGGGACTGTGGTGCTAATGTTCTAGTCATTTTAGTTTTTCGACAGAAACCAGATATCGAACTTTGATCATTAGCTACCGCGGCAGACGCGTTACCGACTGAGCTGGGGTATCAGACACAAGGATCATGAACGATTTAATTCAAGATAAGGAGGAAACTTTTGAAGAGTTGCACTCCCAGTAACGTGGAAAGGGGATGGAAAAATGGAACGTGTTAGACAACTCCCAGTACATTTGACCAGGAGTTGATCACCAATCACACGTCACTAGTGACCAATATAATTCTAAGCATCTTAGGCCGCTTGGCCACCAACCCAAGCTGTTGACTAAACCAATCATGCTTACGTAGCAATGCCCCTGTAGTTGTGGGAAAACATTGGGCATTTTGTTGACAACTTCTAGGATAGCTCATCTGATATAGCATTGCTGTGTTAATCAAAAGGTCCGAGGATTAATTTCCTGGCACATTTTTCAAAGATACCATTTTTACTGTATAAAATAATATATAAAATTTAAATAAGTGGACACTTAATTTAGACAGGAGATGCCTAAAGTAACAATTAACCAAACACAGTTATCGCCAATTAATATACTACTTTCTAATTTCAATATTTTAGGGTTTGACATAAATATTGAACTTTTTTTTTTAAATTCTTTAATCAGTAGAAAGTGACACTTTTTAATAAGGAACGTGTCCAAATATACATATGACCTCTTAAATGTTGTGATGACTGGTGAACTATTTTTCATTATTTTATATTCATTGTAAAAAAATCAATTGGTATACTACTAAGCTATAAGGTTTTTTTTGTCCAGCTTTAAGACGTCAATTATATTTGTCAATCATTGCAAACGTCAGACCGTATTTACGCGGGAGGACTTTCTAAACTAGCATTTGTTGAAAAAAATAATCATTGAAAGTGATTGTAACAACTCAATACTATAGATATATAAATGATATATTGTTTAAATAGAATTACCTACAATTTTATAATTGAAAGTAACGTTTCAGTATTGGAAATATATTTAATTATGATCAATTAATTTATATGTAAAAAGTTCATTTTCATACGTAAATAGCAACTTTTTTCTGTTTAAAAAATACCAGTAGTTAATATTAACATTAGTTTATTATATTTTATAAACGCTTGCAAAACTTAAATTTCTCAAAAAAGTGTCATTTGAAAATTGGATTCGTGGAACTATTGGTACCGTTTAAATTTGTTCAATTAAAGATCAAATATGTAGCTAGGCTCTGTAACATAAAACTAATTACACTCTATGTTTACTGGAGACTTGAACCCGTTTTCCCGCCTGAATGGAAGACAGGAGGAATTTATTAAAATTCCCAAGGGGGAGGGTGTGGGGTCATTAATATTACAGATCGCTCGGCTGACCCAAATTAATTTCACATCCATCCATCAAAGTGTCACTCAACAAGTTTATGGAAACACAATTCGTCATCGCCCCCCTGGCTAATGACATTACAGGTTTCAAAATATTCCGACGTCACTGTGTTTGCCTGGTCCAAGATTGTTGGAGACGGGAGGTCAAGGTTCGAATCTCATCCACTTTCACTGACGGTGATTTTCACATTTGCTCAATACTGGGGTTTTTCGGACTCATATCCTAGAATTACCTTCCTAATCCTTACCTCATATATTAAGCCGTTAAATATTATCCGTGTTTTTAAACGTATAGACTAAAACATGCTTTGCTCAGTTGTCAACCCGCGTTTTCTTGTTGACCTAGGGGGTCCACGCTCGATTCTTGGCAAGGCCGAACACCTAGACATCACTATAATTCGTTCTTTCATTTTAAGAATGATAAATGAATGTCCAGAGGATTGATTGTTGTGTCTATTTTAGAACTAAGTTAGATTATTAGGTTGTATGGTGATATCATTGATTGGTTCAAGAAATAGAATGATACATTTCACAACTTGTATCTTTCTCTCCGCCATTACACGTGTAACTTATATGAACACGTATGAAACAAAGGTTATCTTAAAAGGAAATTATCTGGGATTAACATAAATAAATTATAAAAAAATCCATACGTAAACATAACAGGACACCGTTGAGGCGGTGTGCTTCTTAAGATGTATAGTCAGCTTCAAGAAGCTTTGCTTCGTATCCCTGCTTAGTATAATATTTTATTCTCATTTAGTGTGAGGGGAGGTGAGCTGTTTTTATATCTTTATAATTATATTTATAACATTTCACCGGGATGGTAAAGTACATCGAATCGTTCTTAATACTAAACTCAAACAACAGCGGCCAAGCAAATTAAGCTGTAGAGCGCTTGAGTGGGCAGAATCAGGTGTGCAAAACTTGTTTTATAGAATCTCAAATATATTTTTCCAGTACTTGTTTTACAAGATGTATTTATTGTTGAGCTTAAGGTGAAGGTGGGTAGTGCCCAAGGACTACACTTATCAAATATCTGAATCTCTAGATTTCTCTAGCTTCACGTGAAAAAAAATATCTACTCGACAGAGTCGAACAAAGTATCTTAGAGTTGGTTGGACATATTCTGAAGCACTAATACTAATGTTCTACTGTTACACACTAGAACAGTGCACGCTTTGCAAAATAAAAAACACCATTTAACTCACTCTGTTTCTGAAATCCTTATTATCTTAATACATGAGTTAAGTGTATTCAAAATCAGTTCAACCGTTTTCAAACAAATATGTTGTGTGTGTGTCAGATAAAATCATCTTGCACGTATCTTTCTATATCCATATTGTTTACATACATGTTCACACTGAAAGGTACCAATCAATCTTACACTATTAGTTTATTAGATAGGATCATAGTATAGTCATTCAAGGTAAGATTAATATTTTTACGATAAATGCAGTGTACATATTAGGAAATAAATACTATTGAATATCATATCTAAACAAAATTGGCCGAAATGATTAGTTTCTACAGGAACACAAATGATATGCCAAAAACTTTTGTTTAATATTAGGAGCACAAAGTATATTTTTCCGTCAAAACTAAATAAAATCGTTAAAAGTGACCAAATATTATTAAAATTCTGGCTCAAGGGCTTGGTATCAAGTATTTGTATTCTTGGTTCGAGCAGCTTAGGTTTTCATACAAAAGTTAATAGATTTACTTTCGCGTATTTATACGTCATCTTATGTGATCTGCAGCGGCCACTTTCGATATTATATTTTAAACATATAAAATAACACTAATAAAATACTAATACAATATGTTATCAATTTTATCTACAAACAATGGTAATTTTTAAAGGAACATTTTCTGAAAATGTCACTGTACTAACCAGCGAAAAACGCCATTACGCACATCGGATATCATTTGATCCCGCCGAGAAACAGTTATCGCGAGCTCACAATTCGAGATAACAGTTGACAGGTATCTTGCTGAAACATATGTATGTTGAGCGAGGCTCGCACACACACACACACACATGCACACACACAATTAAGCAAAATAATGACACTAATGTTTCCACAAAGATCTGATCAGCGTTGACCCAATTTGCATGACTTCTTAAACTGCCGGTTAGAGAGAGATGTTATTATTTAAAACTTTGGGGACTTTAAACGGATTAGTGGATCATTTTAATGCCTCCGTGAAAAAATACATCTCATTAAAACTCGTCTGACATTCAGTAATGAATGGGTGCTGAAGGAGTGCGGTTTGAAAAGGAATCCATTAGATAGGTCAATGTGAAAGAAATGTCATACGTTGGTTTGGGCATATTGAGGGGGTGCGTGTGGAATGTGTGTAAAATAGAAGCTTTGCACGTTTTAATATGTATGTGTGTGTATATATGTATTTTGTATGTGTGTGTATGTGTATGTTTATGTATAACTCTGAAGTAAGAAAGCCATAATTAACGGTACAATCATATATTTTAATGTTTTATTAATTAAACTTTAACTCTATTCGGTGCCCGCGAGGTCTATCGCCACTGTCGCAGTAGGCTAAACTGCCGATGACAGGGAGATAGAGGTTTGAATCTCGGTCGGGTGTACAGAGGGCGGTCTTTCCGAAATGGTTTTCCACTCTACATTCACGCAAATATGGGCACACTTCCTCTAAATTTAACCTTTATGATCCCTTAAACCATTAGCGTGATTAATATATAAGCGTATATAACCCAAGTGGTCAGTAAAACTTGATGCTAAACAAATAAATACATTTCAAGTCTAATCTTTATCAGAACTAAGGAATCACCAATCACCAATCACCAATTTGATATACTTGGTCTGATTTTATAAATGTGTGCTAGTGTGCTTACAGGAATATATGTCAGTACTATTATTCGTGAGTCGGAGGTTTGATCTCCTACATTATCCCGGGGATGCTTTTATAATTCAATCCTCTCTTTTGCACGTGCCTTTAAAAGGCCCCAGGCTGGAACATCACTTTAGAGCATTTTGCCATTTTTATACGCGTAAAAACACGCTGCAGTAAGAATTGTTTTTGTGGTAAAGAAAGATTCTGGGGGCGTCACTTTGTGTAAAACTGAAACCAACTCTATTTCGTCCTCCCCCCTGCCTACGCCTAATTCCTTATAGATGGTCTCGCTGACTACCCATCCGGGATCTCTGAATTTAATGACGCTAATGAGATAGGGATGTTTGAGGAGAATGTGCTTCTCTTTGGGTGAGAGGATTATGGGAAAACATTTTGTAAATACCATTTTCAGAACTCGGCCACAATTTGAACCCAGACTCCACCTTAAATGAAAAACCATTAAATGAACTTCGCGCTATCTTTGAAAAGTGATATTCATTATACAAGGAACACAAAAACTAAATTAAAACTAAACGACACCTGGAGACGGGAATCCAGACTTGTGGCAACATTGCTCTACTACTGAGCTATACAGGTTCGTCATCCTAAGGCAGCATCTCTGATGGACGTGTGGGGTTGAGAGCGATCACAAATACAGACAAAGTGGCTTTATGTACATATTATTAAAAATAATAGAAATTATAAAAATTTGCGTCCTTTATATTACGGTTTTATTTATAAATTTGCTTTATATAAAATGATTTGGAAAACTAATAATAAATTTACTTTTAATTAATTAATTTCTATCAATTTACTTTTGATAGACTTAACTCCTATTGATTTTTACTAGCTTTGTTTCAACAATATTACTCTCGATAGATTGTTTTATTTTTAAACATAAAAAAACTTCAACTTATTTTGGATAAATTGGTTATAATCTAAGTTTGTTCAACAAAATTACCTCAAATTTGTAAAAGGCACTACACCACAATCCTCCTGGAAGGCTCTTGAAGAAGCAACCTCGTTGCATCCATCCGGTATTGAAACTCTGCCTCCAAAGTCGTATCCGTGCACTCAACCTAAACTCTCAAAGAATGATTACATTTACTAAACTTGTACACCTTCTATCCTGATTGTATTATAGATGACAAGACTGTCGAGGCTTGAGTCTCTCCCTGTCCGGTTTACCACCAAAGACTTAGGGTACGGCCAGACAGAGCGTGCGAGCGAGCGACTAAAATATAAAATAGAACACATTGGTTGTAATGGGGGGTGGCCACACTGGAGCGAGCGATTGAGCGCGCGATTGACCCGGTACAGTCTAGTTTACAGGCGCTAGGCAATATTATTGTATGTTGGTTCATTGAGTGCTGGGGAAACTTCTCATTTTGACATGATATTTGACTTTTTTCTATCAGTGATAGGTTTAACACACTTGCTATTAATGGCTTGGTGACCTGGTGGTCTAGGGGTAAGGTGTCAGACTTCTGTGCTGGCGGCCGGGGTTCAATCCTCGGTCCCGGCACAGATTTATCTGATTACCAAACCCTTCCTTCACCTCTGACAAGACATCTTGTGAATGTGGGGAATGCCAGGTCGCCACCGTGGTTCGGATTCCACGTTAAACTGTAGGTCCTTCATTTCATCTCACAATCACCCTACCATTACACATTAGCGTAAGTGCGTATAACCCGAACGGGTAGTAAGACGCGGTGCTAATAATAATAATAATAATAATAATAATAATATTAATGGCCTAATTTAATTGGTAAGACCATAAATAATATAATGTATATATGTAAACCCGATATGTTAAAATACTTCAATATTATAATCAAAGTAGGCCTTTACAAATAAGAATCACCATTAGTTTGGAGAGAGTATGAAAAAACCACAACAATAAATAAGTTTTAAAAATCACCTTCAGTTCACTCAGCCAAGATTCGAACCTTTGCCTCCTAGTAAAAAGCTATCGAGTGCAACGCACCATTCCGCCACTGGTGCGGCTAATCTGCTTTTAAAACACTTCAGTACATTAAAAATGTTTGCAATGCTACCGAATCGTCTCGTCACTGGCTACTTGATCCCCTTCGCCCCCAAAATTACGTCACGGAAGGAAGTGGATGTTACATGGGTTTTATTAATTGGATGCACTCCTACTTTTTTCTTTTTTATAAATACACAATATTTTCTGTAAGAATTTTCGAGGAGCAGAGATGTACCAAGTGTCTTTGACAGAGACATCTTCTCTAATGAACTAGGGTCTGCTAATTACGCGCTCGCTCGCTCGCCAGTTTGGCCACCCAGTCGCTTGCGCGCCCGCTCGCACGCTTGTCAGTCTGGCCGAACCCTAATATACATATTTACTATACTCTCTCACCCTTTTCTGTGACCTTGCAAATGTATGTACAATTTATTTAAGTTATACCTTTCTAATTGCTATTTCATTGATAATATGCGGATAGCCCGAACTGGCAATAAAACGCTCTGCATAACAAATCCAAGGCGTTAATTTACCACTTTGTGAGATTGGATGGGTTGCCTTTTCTCGGTCGAACCAGAGACCACTCCACGAGGAGGCGGATGTTTAGCTGAGCTTACCTTACATCCGTGACATAAGGTACATCCTTCTAGAATCTTCTCCATTCATTCTAGTTTCTCGTCAGGGTCAAGGGCCGGCCTACATCCATTCCCATGGAGTAGGGTTAAGAACATATATATATATATATTCTTAAGTGAAGGATGAGGGGAGAACCATTAAGCGAAAACCCCTCCATATACATGACCGAGATTTGAACCAACCGCCTCTTGTCACTGGCAAACCATATAAAACAATACTGACACCTTTATTAGCGTAGCCACTGGTATATTCAAGATAGTTTCTCACATTTATATAATTTACCTTGGTCATTTTTTATTGTGTACAACCGGAAATTGATTTACACATAAGCCTAAAGTTACAAACGGAAAAATTTCGTGCCCCCAAAAATATTTTTTAACTATGTACTTTCTAATTCAAATTTGAGATGGTCTCTTTTTACTCTATTATGCTATTTTTACCAAATAGACAGCTGAAAAGAATACAACAAACTACTCATATTAGGTTTTTAATATAATCTTTATTTTTTTATATTCTAACATTTTGAAAAATACAAAAGTAATTGAGGTAAAGATATTATAAATAATTTTATCATTTTTTTATATCTACCACAAAAATAAAAAATCATTAAATCAGTTTTTATTTGTACTATTTTTATAAATGTTAACGTGAACCTTTGTTTATCAGCCTGTTGGTTTGAAATTACTTATACAACTGATATTACTTATGAAATGAGGTAATTTAACATTATTATGCATCCACTACTGTTTCCAGGCTGTGGTCCGAGACAGTTTTTATTCACCACTTATTTTCCATTACCGGCTTGCTAGGCCTGTCGTATCTTCATATGTGTCATAATATAACTTAATACTAGGACAGGCAAAACGTCCAGTCCCCGGCCATTAATTTATCACTGGGGAAGGGTAAACCATATTTCACCAATGATACGTTTTTCGGCCATGCAGGGAATCGAACCTGGGACCATTAGCTCAGAAGAGAGACACGCTCCCGACTGAGCTAAGGTGTTGGATTGAATTACCTAATATATTTAACAAAAGAAAGTGTTAAGTAATTCAATAACTAACAAAATATATGTGTGAAGTTAATTTTGATATAATTTACCTATAAGTAAAGATTCGAAAACTTAAGATTTGTTTGAATTATAGATAAGATTATAAAAATAAAGCTAGCTAAATACAAATTTTTGAAACATTTAAAATTGATAAACATAATAATATGCTTAATAAAAAAGCTATTTAATAATGTGACAGTGTCAGCGGTTAAAGTTGTTGCTTTTGTTGTTTGAACTTAACAACTTTAACCGCTGACACTGTGATGGGACAGTTTAGCAGATTGTCCCGTCTTATGGTTCGTCTTATCAAAAATAGTTTGATAAAAAGAACAGCACAGTGCACTTTATTGAGTTTTCACGTTGAATGCAAAGAATGCTTATTCAAACTATCAATAGGAGAGCAATTCAAACTTAATCAAGTCCAAGCGTATTTTTAATAATAAATTACTGCAAGGTTAGGATAGTCTAGGTTGAATTCATACTTATATTAACATTAGGCCTACAGATAAACGTTTTCTGCCACCGTCAAAATTGATTAAACTGTTTAATTTGTTTCGGACAACCAATAAAGAACACAGGGTCATTCGTGATTTCTTGAAATAGCTCTCCACTATACAGGATGGCCACAGTCGGGGAAAACATGGAGACTGCCAAACAAATCAGGGAAATGTAAGGGATTTTTATTTTCGATAGGGGAAAATTGTAGGCCTTTTTTTTAATAATTAGTTTTGGGTGCGTTTAAAATAATTAATTACAATATTTTGAGTATTTTGATATTTTATTTCTCGATATGAGTTTTATACGAGAAATTTGGATTTTTGAATCAAGGAATTTTATTTCTGATATTTTGTGGCTACCCTGCTACTATTCCCTTATAATTTGTCCACTGTTTTGTTACTGAAAAACTAAAAAAATAGCCTATCTTAACTAGCAGTATTTAAGTTTATCGGTTTAAAATTGGACCTGTTTGTATTTTAGGTTAAGCTGTTAATTCGTTTGCTGATGTTACGTAGCGTTTGGAAAGTGCAAGTTAAATAAGCTATATAGTAATAACGTATTATGTAAATGATTTATATTGTTTGATAGTCGTCTGATATCCAATATCGATCCATCTCCCAAGGTCATCGCTCACGCCATCCAATTAATGGCGGAAAAAAATAATTGATTGGTTGATTGAGTTTGAGCGGCGCAGGCCAACTTTTGCGTTCCCAATCAAGGGGAACGTAAATAATTTAACACCGTATCAAGAATTCCGTGCAATAGCTTTCGTCTACTGTCGACTTAAGGGGTCGGTCAGACACTCCCTTGTAAGTTATGGAAAACTGTTTATCAAATAAAATATTTCAGACTACGAATTTTGGATGAATAATCATTTATTAAATATTCAAATCTATACAAGAAAACTTATATTTCATTTGTATACAATTATTAATATAATCATTTACTGAGCACATCACTTTTATTCCAGTACCTAGTAAGGGATTAGATTTCATTGATATATTTACTAACTGTACATTTAATAAACATAAACAATTATAATTATTTTATGGATTGAAAATAAATAACTGTTCTTACAGTAGCCTATATAATGATAATTTACTGTAAACCTCTAAAAGAAGATGTTTTTAAGTAAATAGCGCTATATTCTATTATTAGTTAACTATTGTTTATTTGGAGGATTGATAAGGAGACAAGCCAGGCCTCCACCGTGGTTCGGATTCCACGTTAAACTGTAGGTCCTTCATTTCATCTCACAATCACCCTACAATTACACATAAGCGTAAGTGCGTATAACCCTAACGGGTAGTAAGACGCGGTGCTAATAATAATAATAATAATAATAATGATAAGGAGACGACTGAATTGTATCCATTCTGAATGGTAGCCATTCAGACATTTCTTACACAAGCACCATAAATAAAAAGTTTGATTTGTATCCATTATCATAATACCCACAAAATCTTGAATTGTATCCATTCTGAATGGTAGCCATTCAGACAGTTTTCAAATAAACGACTTTAACAAAAATCCTGATTTGTATCCACTGTAATTATTTGCATTATATCCACAAAATCCTGAATTGTATCCATTCTGAATGGTAGCCATTCAGACATTTTATTAAACATGCATTTCAGATAAAAAGTCTGATTTGTATCCATTTTCATAATGTCCACAAAATCCTGAATTGTATCCATTCTGAATGGTAGCCATTCAGACATTTTTTAAAGGAGCACCACAAATAAAAAGTCTGAATTGTATCCACTAGAAATATTTGCATTATACCCACAGAATCCTGAATTGTATCCATTTAATTGTGGTACCACTTGTCTGATAGATGGCAGCAGAAAAACTCGCCTTAACTCATTCCATGTTTACTAGAGAGCAGCACTATCTCTATATTAATATAAAACATATATTTTTAATTACTATTGTCTTATTACTTAAACACGGATTTTCCGACTTATTTTTTAAAACATTACAGAATATATCTGTGATTAAGGTGCTTGTTCTATAGACATATAAATCCTACTATCATCTTGTTGGCAATCCTGTATTTAAATACTAATATTATGACAATTGACAGCAGTAGATACTTTAACGACGCCATATTATTTGCTCACAGAAATCTATCACTTACTCTAAGCAAAGGTTAAAGTAACTTAAATCTAAGATAGGGCATGGCAATAAAGAAACAATATTTTTGTAATTAGGGGGCCTATATGCTTTTAATCTTTATAGATTTGTTTTAAAGTGTCATATCCTATTATCTACAGATAATTTCATCAGTTTATAATGTAGGTCTATCTGGGTTGGTGTTGAAGTTGAAGTTATAGGTTATCATACTCAACTTGAACACAGGCCTACATTTTATGTACTAGTTTAGTTAAGTTTAATTGAAAAACCCCGTAAGTCTTTATATTTACCCCTCCTCAACAGCTACATCTCCAGACAATATGATTTTATCTATAGCCCTTTATCATTATGCCCACTATAAGTAGAAATACCTAACCATTTATCCACCTAAAGTCAAACGAGAAGGAGGGCAGTGTAAAAAAATAAAAATCTTTGCTTCTAGCTGTTAGATAATAAAATTCATCTTGTGATTTGAAGAGAATTCTTGAGACTATGGTTAAAAGTGATAATGTACCAGTAAAATGAGAGCGGGATTCCTTGTTTTTCTTTGTCACCGTATAAACTTGTCTTATATTTTTTTGCCCTCTCAACACACATAAAAAAACAAGTATCTATTGATAACAAAATGAATATTGTAAATTAGGGAGGCTTATATAATTTTTTTAAAAAATTAACAAATAACTCATCAATCACAGATGAACATTATTTATAATATGAATATTCAAAGAATGTCACAACATGGCACCAAAGTATTCAAAGTATTTAATAAGCAATAGTTATAATTTTTAATATTATAAACGAACCCACCTGAACAAAACTTAACCTTTCAGGCGTCAACACATTTTTCATGAAATTTCGGGATCCTGAAATATTATTTTTCAAACTATCGGTACTATTTAAAATATTAATTTTGCCATAGTTGGAAATTTGCCTACTTTGTGTCTATGAATGGTAAAAAATATTAAATTTCTCATAATAGTATAAAAATGTCACTGTGTTTAAAAGCCCAAGGAAAGAGTTCTCCTCTGAAGGTTATTCAGAAAATCCTAGAAAAAACACAAACTATATAAGGCCTAGGCCCTACTAATGTGTGTGGTACAATGTAATGTAAGTTAGGTATCAGAATATACGTAGGCTCAATAATGCCCATACGATTATTTTTTTTAAATGATTTTTTTTCTGTAACAAAGACTTTTATAGTTAATGTACTGTAAGACATAAAAAATGTAAACCATCATTATTCTTAGACTATTTAATTAATTAATCCGATTTCATCGGCTTATTAATTAAACACACAAACATTTATTAGGCCTATAATTAAACATAATAATATAAAAGTAATCTCTTTAAATGTTTGCAGTAAAAAAAAAAAGTAAGCCAAGTAACCTTCAAGTCTATAAAAATTCAGTTCAAATAAATGTTTTGGTGGATTTTAACATTTAAAACGTTATTTCTATATGCAAGGTTGTCATGTATATATAACTTATCTGTATATTTTGACAAAAAGTAGTATCAATAACAAAGAGGCCCAGTGAAGTGAATCTGATAAAGTTATTTGATAAATATAACCTTTTTAATTGTTTATAAATAAACTAATCAACCAACTAACAAGTCTATGAAATTAAGTTACAATACAATTTTAGATAGATTAATACATTTAGAGAAAAGTTATCAATTGCAACATAAACATTTTGATTAATTATTCATAAACTTAACCAAAAATAGTATGTTAATGGCTTACATATTTTTCTTATAGGACTAATGTGTATAGCCCCCCTCCCCCGAGTTAATGTCGGTACCGGTAATGTAAATCTTAAAACTTAGAAATTTACTAGGAAGTCTTACCTGATATGTAAACGTAAAGTAGCCAAAGAATCTTCAGCCTCTTGTACTCATCCATTCGACAAGAAACAATAAAATTACTTTCAGTGCATATACGAGAAACCGATAACGAGATGTATTATCTTCACAGCCAGGAACATAATATTTGTTGGCACCCAACATTAAATTAAATGTTCAATTTTCCACCTTTAAACACAGATTGTTAAAATAATATAACCCTACGTCTTCATTTCTTAGAGCATAAATTAGCAGTTTGAAATGTTGTTGTTTAAGGAAGCCAGTCAATTTGAATAAAGAAACTTCAATTATTTGTAAAGTACCCTTTTATTATTCTTTTAAAAGAAACATCAATAAGTATTTCTCTTTTTTTATATATATTAAAATAGTGATAATGCTGCTCTCTATCTCTAGTAAACACAAAATGAGTTAAGTATAAGTGCTGCTCTCTAGTAAACATGGAATGAGTTAAGACGAGTTTCTTCTGTTGCCATCTATCAGACAAGTGGTACTACAATTAAATGGATACAATTCAGGATTCTGTGGGTATAATGCAAATATTTCTAGTGGATACAATTCAGACTTTTTATTTGTGGTGCTCGTTTAAAAAATGTCTGAATGGCTACCATTCAGAATGGATACAATACAGGATTTTGTGGGTATTATGATAATGGATACAAATCAAACTTTTTATTTATGGTGCTTGTGTAAGCAATGTCTGATTGGCTACCATTCAGAATGGATACAATTCAGCTCCCCCTTGATAAGTGCTAGTAATATTTAATTATTTTTTACAATATTCATTATAATTAATAAACATTAAACTACATTTCTATTGAATAAGCATGAGTGAATTCTGATTCAAAATAATGTGCCGTGCCGTATGCGCCCAATGCTTTTTGAACCCACTGTTTTCGTTTTATACCTATTTGGGAGTTATAGCTATGATAGCCGGATATTTTTTAGAAAAAAGATCAAACAGGTCATGTTTATGTTGCAAAAAAAAAAGAATGCAAACTAGAGTAGACAGGGGAAAAATAATAGAGGGAGAAAAAAAAGCTAACACACAACAATTTATTAAAACTCCCATTTAGAGGAACAAAGGTTAATGACTTGAAAAACTGAGTTACCCCCTTCGATGGCCGCATGCTCTAAGACGCTACTATCGCAGTAGACTGGGAGATCGAGATCGAGTTTCGAATCTCGTTAGGGTGTTCTGAGGATGGTTTTTAACTCGCCTTCCATGCAAATGCGGACCCACTTTCTCTAAAATAACCTTTCAACTCTCTAAAACCATTATAGTAATTAGTACATAAATGTATAACCCAGACGGCATAAAAAACTTTGTACCTAAGTAAATTTAAATATAAACTTTTTTTTCTTTCATCATTGAAGCTCTCCCGCCCCCCCTTTATTTTAATATTAACATGAGCTGTGGGTTATTATCACCGGGAATTGCATTTACAGCTAACTCAGATTCATTCGTACCATACTCACTCCTGCTTTGGTACCAGGGAATTTTAAGTTTAGACCCCACCGGGATTTGAACTAGACATTTAGACATAAAACACTTTGATCAAAATATCCCCCTTAAATTTCCCCTCATGACCCCCAAGATTTTATAGCATACATGGTTCATTTAGTATGAAATATTTACACGCGTTCTTGTTCAAATAAGACTACCTGCGTCTGGGGTGTATCTGTTCAGTTGACCAGACGGTACAACGAACTGCCTTTCACTTTCATTGGTTGGAATGGTCACAACTATCTACTCTCAGTTGACCAGATGGTACAACGAACTGCCTTTCACTTTCATTGGTTGGAGTAGTCACAACTATCTACTCTCAGTTGACCAGACGGTACAACGAACTGCCTGCCAATTTCATTGGTTGGAGTAGTCACAACTATCTACTCTCAGTTGACCAGACGGTACAACGAACTGCCTGCCACTTTCATTGGTTGGAGTAGTTCAGTTTACCAGACGGTCCAACAAACTGCCTGCCACTTTCATTGGTTGGAATGGTCACAACTATCTACTCTCAGTTAACCAGACGGTACAACAAACTGCCTGCCACTTTCATTGGTTGGAATGGTCACAAATATCTACTCTCAGTTTACCAGACGGTCCAACAAACTGCCTGCCACTTTCATTGGTTGGAATGGTCACAACTATCTACTCTCAGTTAACCAGACGGTATAACGAATTCCTACCCACTTTCATTGGTTGGAGTAGTCACAACTATCTCTCTACTCTCAGTGAAATTTACTGTTTAACTCTCGGCACGTTTTGATGACATTTCACTAATTACGAGATATTGAGGGTGCACGAACTAGGGAACAAAATGAACACTTTTCATAACTATTACTTTTTTTGCTGGGCTAATAAATGAGTAATGTGTATGGTGATACATTTAACTCTCTTCACTTCCTTAGCACTACATTTTAGTTGAAAAGATAAATGATCCTCAGCAGTCCAACAAAGTATTTTACCTTCTTTTTGTAAGTGAAAAACTCTACATTTGCAATCAAGGAAATGTCCATAGACTTCAATAACTATATGTACTGTACCAACATTTTTATAACTCAACCGGCTCTTTAAGTTTGTCGAAACTGCTAATATAAGCATACCTTAAAATAAATACTAAATACAATTTATAATCAATATAAAATATTTCCAGGAAATAAAATATGATACAATTTGGTAGTTGCTCAGAATTATTAATTGAAATAGTTTAGCAGATCACAATCACTTTCTTTATTATGGTAATCAGAACTCAAATTATTTAAGTTCTCTAGTATGACTGGTTCAATTTTATTAAATATAGGCCAAAAAGTTTGCAAGACGATTCTTCTTTCATGTTTTCTTATTTATTTGCTACAAAATGTATGTGTAGCCTATTTTTTAATTTTTATGAAAGTATCACATACAATGTATTCCACCTCTACATCATCTATTTTATTATTATATGATAATGACATACTTAGGAAAGCTATCTTCACCTTTATGTTTTTTTTTTATCACAATATCAGTTTTAACTAGTTTGTCATAAAGAACAAGACTTATCTGATTAAAAGAAAGTTGGGGCGATAAATTTTAAGTAGGGGTGTACGAAGGATCAAAACTACTACTTGGCTTCGAAACAAATGTCAGCTTCGACTTCGCTTAGAAAAAAAAATCTGGCTTCAACAATTACGAATCTTTACCAATGAAAATATTAAGAGCTAAAATACTTAATTTTTGGTCATATAATCCCATTATGAGTTGTACGCCTTACATATTATTATTATTATTATTATTATTATTATTAGCACTGCGTCTTACTACCCGTTCGGGTTATACGCACTTACGCTAATGTGTAATGGTAGGGTGGTTGTGAGATCAAATGGAGGACCTACATTTTAACGTGGAATCCGAACCACGGTGGAGGCCTGGCATTCCCCATATTCACAAGTTAGGATTAATACACGTTCTGCCAGAGGTGAAGGAAGGGTTTGGAAATCAGATAAATCCGTGCTGGGACTGAGGATTGAACTCCGGACCCCAAACAGTTCTGACACCTTACCCCTCCCTAGACCACCAGGTCACCAATATTCATATCGAAGAAAATATTAAGTAATTGACTTATAGGTTGTGATAGTAACTTAATTTATCATATTAAAACTAAATGTCGGAAACAAAAGTGATATAAAACAATGGTTTCAAGTCATTTTACTACATAAAGCTATGTATAAATAACCACATTGTAATATTTTTTCAATCGTAAAACAACTAACAAATAATAATTCAAACTTTGACTCCGCTTCGAGAATATTTCACATATTTGATTCGAGTTCGCTTCGAATTGAAAAGGGTGTACTTGGCACACCCCTGGTCTTAGGGCTGGTTTGACGGCCCGCTATTGATCATGGCCGCTATAAAAGGTGATGGCTGGCGGTAAGAGGGGAGCGGATGTTATGTCTCGTTCAGACTCTGGCTGACACGGCCGAAACTTGACTTGGCTCTGTTGGATTTTTAATGTTCTTTTTAATTGAATAATCTGGTTGATCTCTCATCATAATTTGCAGTTTTGTTTATGAAATTGTAGTAGTTTATAATTTTGTCTTATTCTTTCGTATATCTCGTATATCACCTTAGTTGAACTCACCCTGTGACCACTTGATAGGTGAGACTGCAACANCCAATATTTTGATTTGCCCTTCCTTTCAATGGGATAATATTGGGGATTTTATTAAAAATAATTCTTCTAAATCTTGTTCGACCATATTAGATAGGTTAAATCGCTGATATCAGGTATTTCAGGTACTACAGGCTGTCCATCAACTTAAAAAATAGAGAAAAATCAGGGATTTTGCTTGGGAAGGGGATTTAATTACGTTTCTGTAATGTTTATTTATGCAATAAAAAGTACGTAACTATAGTGAAAATAAAGTGTTTCTTCTAGTTATAAACCTCCGCGAATCTACTTTCGCACAGTTGTTCTTGTCGAGCATACTAAACTCAATTCTCAAGGCCAACATGTTATTTTCGCGTCATCTTTCCAGCCCTCTAACGCGCATCTTTAGCCGAGGTAGAATCATAGCTATGCGCATGAATTTGATTATTATACTTTAGGAAGAAGAAACTAAATAAAATGCGTCTCACACTAATTTAAAACTGTGCAGGTATAAGACAATATTTTAATGGCTCAATATTATCTCACTGAAATCTAACTTGTGTCTAAAAATATGATTGCATTAAGTGTCGATCTTGGTAAAATGATGTATATAGTGACTGGAAAGTTGGAAACTTGACTCCGGAAAATCTGGAAATGTCGGGAATTTGCTTGGTCAGAGAAAAGTCATGGACAAATCGGGGAATTTTAAAATTTACCTTGTTTGGACACACTGTTACACTTTGTAACTCATTTTAGCACCAAGGATGCATCCTTGACTCAATTGTGAAGTCCTTTGAGCGGGACACACACATTTTAACTTTTACACTAGTCAACTTCTGTGATCTTGGGGTAAAGTGCTCGCCTCAGGACTCGATGTTCGTGAGCTCAAACCCAGCCGGGGTCGACGTTCTTTTTCTTTAACGATAACAATCCGTTGCACAACTTCCTTCGAAGAGGAAGTAAAGCCGTTGATCTCATACCGATTGTGGAATGTAAAAGAACCCTGAAAATACCTTCACAGCAAAATTGGTAGGTTTTTCACTCTCGCTCATAGAAACTCTTATGTACTGATATAATCAGTAGGTTTATAAAATGCACGTTAAATACCTAAAATAAATATTGCTACTCTAAACGCAAGGCATAAACCGACTTAATCCAAAGTTTAGGGACGAGGAGGGTAATTCAAAGAACAGGGTTGCGATGCACATGGAAAACAGGGAATTTGATTGTTTGTCTGTAAAAAAACAAGGAAAAGCACAAATAATTTGTATTTGGAGAATTTGACCGCAAGCAAATAGATCTTTGCATAGAATAAAAAGTAAAATAAAGAGCTAAAGTGGTGTTTACACTGTCATGTTTTCCTGGCACCAGTCGCTACTGGCGTGTCAACATAACAGTGTAAACCTCTACTTGCATGCAAATTACAGAGTTTGCATGACGCTTGCTTGTCCTACTTACACGAATATTCTAGAGCTCGAATAATTTGGTTCCAGTAGTTAACTGTCTCCGCGCCAGCTGAACATGTGAGATAGTTGTAGTTGTTAGACTTCGATTGGTGTGCCAGTCACATCTTGCAGAGAACACGTGCAGTGCATTGCTTAGAGCAGTTGTGGTTAGTAATGGGCATAATCGAATGATTTTAAGAATCGAATAATCATTCGATTCTTTTAAAAATAATCGAATGAATCGAAAGAATCATTCGAATGATTTTGAGAAGTAGTAAAGAGTCTGTAATAATCGAATATTTACTACTTCTAAAAGTAGTTACTAGTTGCTCATTTTGCTTTGTGCTACTATTCTCTTTACCCTGCTGTCGAATCTCCCAGCACACATTCCTTTGCAGCTTATCAACACTTTTCTATTACTGCATTTAGTTCCTTGTGACAATGTCAAAGATCAAAGTACAGCCACAACAAAATACTAAACAGTGAGAAAAAGTAAACGCATTTCTCAAATAAGTAGCTCGCAGTTAATCTAAATACTTTTGCGTACGATTAATAATTAAATAAGGAACATACGTTTCACTTTGTGTTTTTAAACACAAAGTCGAAATATTTTACCCTTTAATATTTCCTAAACTAAACATAACAAAAATATATAAGCTTACAATCGTAAAATTATTTCAGTGAATAAAATTATAATACGATCTTAATATTACGGCCGGGCAATATTTTATTAAATACATAAGAAGTATATACTTACTTATCTACTTAATACATTTAAGTCAACGTTAAAAAAAATTATCTCTCAAACCATTCGTTTTATATGCGATTAGTTAGTTAGGAAGGTAAAATTTTAAGGAAATGAAAAAGAACAATCCACGTAGTAATCTAGCAAAATAATCGAATCATTTTGTAATTTTCATTCGAATTATTTTTGGCTGTTATTCGATTGTAAACTGTACAACCACTTAAACTTTGTATTAAATTAGCCTTAGAATCATTCGAATGCGTAAGGTCGATTATTGTGTAGCAATGGGGACTATTTATTGAAAATGAACCTAATAGAAATGAAGACCTGTATAGAGATAGCCTGAAAACATTCATAATCATAAGGTCGATTTTCCTCAGTACTTCTGGCAAGGGTGGCGTAAGAGAATGAATCGGCCAGCTCGCGTCAAGTCAGCTACTGTTTTCATTCGAATGTTTTTCTCATTCGAATTCTTTTTTAATTCGAATGATTTTGAAAGAATCGAATGAATCGATTATTCAGAATAATCGAAAGAATCGAATGAATCGATTATTCAGAATAATCGAATGAATCGATTCTATTCATCCGATTCTGCCCATCACTAGTTGTGGTGAGCTCAACTGTCTCGCAAGTACATCTTAATAATCTGTGTACACCAGTACTTGCACGACAGTTGGACAGACGTGTCTATTGGTGCAAGCTAAACATGTCAATGTAAACCTGTACTTGTAATAGAGTTGGACAGACGTGTCTATTGGTGCAAGCTAAACATGACAATGTAAACCTGTACTTGCACGACAGTTGGACAGACGTGTCTATTGGTGCAAGCTAAACATGACAATGTAAACCTGTACTTGCACGACAGTTGGACAGACGTGTCTATTGATGCAAGTTAAACATGACAATGTAAACCTGTACTTTCACGACAGTTGGACTGACGTGTCTATTGGTGCAAGCTAAACATGACAATGTAAACCTGTACTTGCACGACAGTTGGACAGACGTGTCTATTGGTGCAAGCTAAACATGACAATGTAAACCTGTACTTGCACGACAGTTGGACAGACGTGTCTATTGATGCAAGTTAAACATGACAATGTAAACCTGTACTTTCACGACAGTTGGACTGACGTGTCTATTGGTGCAAGCTAAACATGACAATGTAAACCTGTACTTGCACGACAGTTGGACTGACGTGTCTATTGGTGCAAGCTAAACATGACAATGTAAACCTGTACTTGCACGACAGTTGGTAAGAGTCTACTCATTGTGTTCTAAAACATCAATTACACTTGCTCACAAGATTACATTTTATGTATAGTTAAATTGTATTTCTTTACTGTCCGTACTTCTCAAAGTGTTTGGTTCTACGGGAATTCCATCTGTAAAAGACAGGGAATTTGGTTTTAGGAAAATAGTGGCAGGGGTTCGCTCATATGGAAAACTACCCCTATTGATTCTTGACTTCCCCGGGGAATAGCGAATAGTGTGGAGCATAACAATTGTGAATATTCTTGATAATATTCCCACGATGGTCCATAACAATGTAAAACCCATCACAGTTAATTAAACCCATGGTCTCTGGTCTCAGTCTTGCAATGGCCAATAGGAGGTCTTGGCTTGAATCCCAACTAGGTGCAGGGGGAGTTGTTTTTATTATAATTATATAATTACTAATCACGGGGCTGATACGCACTTGTAAAACGGGGCCAGTCTGGAGAAGTCGGGGAAAATACACAGAAAAGTGAACGAAATGCTATGAAGTCACTGGAACTTTCATGTTTTTACATTCATCTTTAAAATAGATTAACATAACCTAGTTCAAGTCATTGGTTATATCTCCAACGCATGTGATTTTGCTTAGAGCAGTGACATAATGTCTTTCTTAGATCAAAAATATAATAGAAAACAGTGAAAATAGCGACATGTATTGATTATAGTTTTGTACATAAACTAATGGGAAAGTGCAATTTTTTCTGTCGGTAAAATTTTTTAAAGTCAGGAAATTTCAAAATTTAGGAAGTATATCAATTCTGATAGCAAAATACTATGTTTTAATACAAATAACTACATACATTTTAAATAAAATACATAAGTATTACTCTTGATTAAAAAAAAACTTTACTAAACACAACAAAACATTTTATCCTGAGAATATTGCTAAGGATTATATGGAAATGCCTTTCTGAAATTTATTTTTCCAAAAATATTTATTTTGTAAAGATTCTCGCATCCCATCTAAAACAATGCCCGTGTGCAATTCGAGGCTAACGGCTTATACAGCATGATCACCGCTTAGGAGCATATACTTAGAATAAAAGTAGTAATATGTTGTGTTTCAAGTTACGAAACAAATAAAGAAAGTTTTCAAATCGCCAGTTTATCTTCATTTGAAGTATGTTTTTGTAATCATATGAGCTTAGTGGTTTGGAGATGCCAAGTCAGAGAATCAGTCTTTAGGTGGTAGGTACACTATTGTGATGGTAGGAGTAATACCATACCATGCAATTAAAGCTATATTGTTTTCTGTCTTCCTCCTTGTCTTTATTGCTTTGCAGAACCATCCATTTTTCCATCTTTGTCCCAACAACGTCATTTTGTGACTCGTTTTCGCAGCGATATTAGGAATTGCAGGTGTGCCGCTATGTGTGAGTGTGTGTGAGTGTGTGTTATATTGTGTTTTACCCAAACCACCCGTTTAAAAGAATGCCCTACTTTCTATTGGTGTATCACGAAATGGGCTGATCCAGGGAAACCTTTGGGAGGGAGGGGGCGAATAATTCAAGAAACTAAACTTCAATTTTTAATAGTTAACTTTTAGGTACATTTTGAAATTTTGACAAGATTATTATGTTTAAAAGGCTAATGAGTACTGAGATACGCTAAGAAATATATAGCAACATTGATATAAATCAAATTTTTTTTCAATCTTCTTTTGGTATCGCTTTAAATATGAAACGCGTACTTATTTTAAGAACGCAATTGTAAGTAAAACATAATTTTCGTGTCATTATAACTGTACTAATACTGCATGCAGTGGCGCCAACAATAAGGTACATTATTATCACCATGCAAGGAGGGGTCTGAACACCCTCCCTCCTCCTCCTCAAATGTAATACATCTAATTAAAATTAAAACACACCTTTTCACCGACAGTAAGCCAAAGTTAAGCGTATTTATTGAGGTGTACGTATGCTGTCATATTGTTTATATCCGCTAGAACATGGGACGTGAGTGGTCATCTGGGCTCTGCAGTCGGCAGAAATCTGTTACGTGCGGCTGTTCAGTTTATTCCATCATTGTTTCCTCTCCCTCCCCAACCTAACCAACATTATATTCTAGAGATATGTATACATTGCTTAAAAGTAGGATTAAGTACTTTCAAACCCCCTCTACTCTATCCTCTAAATTCTAAATTGAATCCTAAATACGTGGTTGACTGCTAGTTGTTAGAAACAAATCTCTTTCCACCTAGTAGGAACCAAATGGGTGTACATTTGATCGCTCAACAAATTATTACTTATAAACATAGATACAAACCTACACTTCTAATTAATTTCACCCTTTTATTATCATGGGAAAATGTGCGTTCCCATATTCCCTCCCCTTTCAGATCCGCCGCGACTGCATGCTTGAATGGCTCCACGCAAATACGGGTACATTTCCCCTATATTCAACCTTTCTTACCCATATTCCTCTAGTATTACCTTGGTCCGACCATTGAGCTTAATAATATGATCAACACCCTCGTTAGGACTCGAATGTGAATAATATGAACAAGTTTCAAATTATATCTTGATCAGTCATCACCCTAAAGGAGACACTCAATTAATCTTCAATTTAAAACCTAGTTATAAGCTTAACAGGTAGTAAGACGCGGTCATCAAAAATAGAAAATATTTACAAATATTTGCTTTTCTCATGAAACTGGCACTTGTAAAATAAGATTTTGGGTGGGGGAGGAAAGGAGGGTTAAATTCATGTTAAAACTAAATAAAATATTGCATCAACATAGTTGTTAATCTCCGTAGCATTCTGAACCGTTCTTTTATAATATTTGTGCTAGCTCAAGTGCCCGGTGGTGCCCGGAAGAAGGTTTTATCTTTAAGAAGGAGCACTAAAGTTCGTGCTTTTGAGCCCTGCTTTGCCCGTAGCTTTTTTTCCCGACCCGATTTGTATTTAATTAATAAACTAGTCAAAATTTTAAAATTACAGCTTTGAGGTGCACAGGGCCACAAATTTGTCAAATTTCAGACCTCTGCGCAGACCCGCCACAAGGGCGAGGGGGCTATTGGTAGCATGGTACTGAGCCCGGTCCCAGGATTCATATTAAAATGTTTTAAATAAAACGTAACATGAATGATAATCAATAAAATTCCCCCCGCGAGCTGTGGTTTCCTCCGGAGGAACGTACTGCATTTGTCACAAATATATCAGTGGTCCGGTACAGTCTTGTGCTTCTATCTACAAGGGTTTCACAGAGGCTATCATGTTGTACTTACATTCAATTTGGTGCGTGAAGGAAGTCGGGTAGTGAACAAGTTCAATTTAAATTTAGGTATTTTATCATTTCACTGTTAGGTTACGAATTAATTTGCTTACATTGCTTTTATTTAGTAAAAGCTACAAACAATGTTTTAAACACATGTACACATATAAGTTGAGCAGTGGTGAAATAAACAGAGAAGTGGGGGATTTCTCCCCTTGGAAATAATTTGCCTCTCTCTAGATTTATTTTACTCCCTTGGATGTTATCAAATATTAAGTTGAAAAATGGTCTTTATAAAACTACAAATAGCTTCTATTAGTATTAAATTTTCAAATATTTGGCAGTCAAGGACAACTCCAAGTAGTAATGAAAGGGGGTGGGGGGGCAAACTCTAAATAGTTTCTAGAAGCATCCAATTTTCAAAAATTGGCCAGGCTTATATATATATTTAAAATAATTCAGAAATGAACGCCACCCCAAATATTTTCTGGGATATTCATATTTTCAAAAAGTTGCATAGGGTAACCAAACCCCCTCCTCCCTTCTTTAGCTTTGAGGGTAAAAGTTCCTCAAAAGCCCTTTTCACTTGCTAAGCTAATATACGAATACGCGTCAAATGGTATCAGCGACATTTCGTACCACTGGAGAAGAATACGAATAACTATGCGCTTGACTGTGACTCTGATAATTAGGATAATATGATGATCATTGCAATACATTGCAGATAGAAATTACAAAATAACTCCCTATGTTTCTATGAAAACCCTTTGCGCCTTTTGACGTCCAACTTGTCTTTCTTCCTTTCTGTGAATAAAGTTTGTTACTGCACTTTACTCAAAAGTTTCCTTTATTTCGTCTGCCTTTATTTTTCCTATTATTAGTTGACTAGTATCGACTAGCGTACAAAGCACAAACATTAAGCAAATGCCTAGACTATTTTGGTCTATTGGTACCGGGCCTGGTTTGAGCACCTGGGGTGATTCCTGAATAGTTCAGTGGTTAGTATGTTGGAGTACCAAGCCAAAGGTCCCGGGTTCCATTCCCGCATTCAGGTGTCATATTTAAATCCAAATAATATGTTAGTTACGGTTATAGCTGTATCTAAATAACCAGTATTATAGCTTAGCTATTTAATGTGTCATTAATTCTTCATGTTAAATTTTTTTATAATGTTTGACCTATATTTAATTCCACAACTTGATTCTAGTAACTTTTTTATTATAAAATCACTACATTACTATAATATTAATTTACTTTCCTTGAAAATACCCTTAAAGTTAGCACTTTATTGTGATCTATGGAATGAAAAATGCATTCACTTATCTAATTATGAGTATTCCTTGTAAAAATGATAGCACGACTTCGGTAGAGACTGGAGGGTCACCTTCCTTTTAGTAGAGACTGGAGGGTCATCTTCCTTTTGGTAGAGACTGGAGGGTCATCTTCCTTTTAGTAGAGACTGGAGGGTCATC
>CABFVZ010003347.1:31172-72180 GCA_902151445.1 Timema monikensis | reverse complement strand
ATAACACATTGAAGTTCATAAAATTCCTTGTGATCTATTATTTTGACAATCACAATATCTTCTCCACACATGAGGTAGCGAGAAAGTAAATATATATTTGAAATAACTCATTTTAAACAAGTTTAACTTGAAACATCAAACATATAAACTAAACAAGCTTTGTGGTGTATTTGTCAGTGCACTAGACTACGAGCTTTGGGTTCATAGGTTCGATTCCCCGCTGGTACCGTGGGTATTCTTCCCTTAAGTGGAATGTGCCCGATGATTGTCGGGGCTCGGTTGATTAGGCTTAAGTTGTATTAAGACTCGCACCTTCTACACAACTTCATGATAACTATCGTCTTATTATCTCATTTTAAGTACTACTTGTAGACATCCTCCTATGGTGTACCTTGGGAAACGTTCTATGCTACCAGAGAGGCTAATAGTTTACACATATGGTAACCGAGCCTGGATGTCTCATCACTCCCCTTCATATATAACTTATGATTAAAATAAAACAATATAAATTCAAGTAAATAGAATGAGACATTATTATAAATTTCATCAAACAATTTAAGTTTTTTATTTATACAATCACTCTATAAAATATTAACATATTTGATAATTGTATTAATGTTTTAGATAATTCATCACTGCCGTTCTCATAAAAAGTTAGCTTAGTGTTAGAATAAGTCTTTTTTAAATAGGTGGCCGTAGCTATCTGTCAAATAAATTTTGTGAAAAGCTAAACTATCTATTGGGATAGAGAACAATATAAAATTTAAAGAATTTCACTAGTATTTACTTGAATATTAACAATGAAATCTTAAGTCACTTGATTCGGGTTGGGTCCCATTCATTCAGCTTTCAAGTGCTTTATCGATGCCGCCCAAGTAAAGTTTAAATCTTAATGACACTTTCTCCAAGTGTCTTACAACTATTATATTGATAATAATTTTTATAAGTCACATTAAGATTATTTGGTTTTAATTAGTTTTTTAAATTTTTGCTCTTGTGCTTATTTTTATTAAAGTAATGTAATTGTAAAGTAATTGAAAATTTGCCATAAGTGTTCTAACGCTAACATCAACTCATAGGGACATTAAAATATGGAATGATAGAGGTAATTACTGGTGCTAATTACACAGTTAATAATACCAGTTTATTTAATATACCTTTAGATTAATGTTGGTTTTAACTAGAGTTAAATTTGTTTTAAGTGAAGAGTGCATAAAATATCATTTTGATAAGATTTTTGGTTCAAGCTTAATCATTTATCTAATATCTCGGTTAATCTGTTATACAATAAGGAGGGAATCCTCTAAACCAAATATTTGTGAGGAAGTAGCTTAAACTTTCTAAGCTACGATGTAATACAATTCCCTCCAAAATTCCATAGAATAGAAACAAACTGATCTAATATTGTCACTTATATTAACAAACTAAATAATTGTAAAATCTAATACTTTATGTTTTTACTTAATCTCACGCATCTTAATAATCTAATAAAAACTTTTCGTTTGTACAAATATTTAAAAAAAAATATTTATTTAAAAACAAAAAAATAGGTTAACGACAATAAATAGAATGTTTTCTATAATGTTGATAAATACCAAATATTTAATCAATTTTGCAATCTTGACAATGTAAACGTACACGTATTAGTTTTAATTTCTCTTAGTGGGTGATCACAAGGTCAAATGTGTCACTTTCACAATATACTGGATTAGCTGCTCACAGAAATGTCAAGAGTTCGAATATCAACTGGCTGAACTTGAATTGATTTTCCACACGTGATTTATCAATGTGAATTTCCCCTTCACTTACATATGGTAATGAAGATGAGCCTAGTCTTAATGACATTCCTTGTCCTTGATTATTGCATAAGTCAGTTGAATACTATAATACTCTGCACAATGGTTATAAGGACAAATTCATGCGTCTCCTTTGCCGCCGATGAGGAATTTGGATTTAGGACGAGTGTTTCAAAGTTACTTTAACTAAAAGTGGGTACAATTCCTATATTTCCTTAGCCCACCATATTTACTCCATTAGTGTATATATATATATATATAGTTGTTTGTTCGCACCACATCTTACTAATAATTCGGGTACAGGCCTATGTACTAATTACAATAAAGGGCTAGTTATAAGGAAGGCTTAATTTAGAGGAAATATACCCACATTTCCTTGGAGGGAGGGAGGGAGAGTGGAAAACCATTTAGGAAAACCACCCTCAGTGCCCCGATCTTCCCGTCTTCGGTAGTCTAGTCCAACACGAGAATAGTGCGCTAAACCACGTGGCCACTGGAGAGATTTATATATAGTTAACCTTGAATGAATATTAGTACGTGAGGCAAGGGAAATAAATACATTATAGCTAATAACCATCTATTTCAATTTAATGTAACACGCATCTTTGGTGGGGTTCTAACACATTTCACCTTCGCGCTAACCTAGATTGCAGGTGACGGATTTATTGAGGGAAATCAGGTAATTTTGTGTGCTTAAGTTTTCTCTAAGGTATAATCTCCTTTCAAGTAACTGCAGGTACATTTACATTTAACGACTATCTTGATCATATTTATTATATTAGTGAAATATATGTATATATATACATATACATACATATATATACATATATATACATATAAATATATATATACATATATATACATATATATAAATATATGTATATAAACATACATATATACATATGTATATATACATATATATGTATATACATACATATATACATATATAATATGTGTGTATATATATGTATATATATATATATATATATATACAATAGATGTTTGAAAAAATCATTTAAATACTTGCTCGGTGAATTTAGGTTGTGTTTAAATAAATCATGACGTTGATTTAAAAGTGTGCTCTAATTATAATAGAACCAGCTGATATCAACAAAAAATAAAAATGTCACAACTCGATAACTCACACTTTCTCATATTGGGTATTATATCATCAACGAGAATTTTCGAAAAAATGTTTTTGAGTAAATTACTCTTAAATTAATTTTGCTCGTAAAAAAATACCTCATCTTGCTAATAACAAAAAAAAAAATGTATGTATACATTTTAAATCAAATTTTTCAAATATATCTAACAAAAATCAATTTTTCAAAAGTTAATTCTTGGTAAATATCATAAAAATATTAGTTTGTAAAATTAAAAATTTAATCTTAATTATAACGAATAACTATTCACAGATTCGTATTTTGAATCCAATCTTTAAGGTCAACTTCCAAAGCATTCCAATTTTATATTATACTTTGCAAGTAAATTATTCTTGAATTAATTAATTTAAGATAAATAAATATCAATATATTTTTATATGTAAAATAGTCTCTCAATACTATTTTTTTTAAATTTTTAAATTAAAAATGTAATTACTAAACTACTCATAGCCAAATATCCCCCCAAAAATAAGAAATGGCATTTACACGCTCCTGGGTTGGGCGGCAATAACTGTAGCGTTCACGTATAACAGGCCTTATTCGTCCATCTTGGGGTGCTGAGTATTGTACTGTGAACGGGTGATAGTAAATTTACGATTATGTTATACCTCACCCACTGTAGCATATATATAGTTCTCTCTCCCTCTCTCTTTCTCTATATATATATACATACTCAGCACACCAAGATGGATGAATATGTATATATATAAATTTATACATAAATATATATATAAATATATACATAAATATATATATATATAAATATATACATAAATATATATATAAATATATATACATAAATATATATATAAATATATATAAATATATATATAAATATATTTATATAAATATATATATATATAAATATATTTATATAAATATATTTATATAAATATATATATAAAAATATATATAGATATATATATATATATATATATATAAATATATATATAAATATATATATATACATATTAATCATCATCCTTTTAAAACAAACACTTTGTAAAGTCCCGTTGACATGGTGTGAGTGGACTAATTCAAGTTTACTAGTATTAGCTTACTAACATGCTAGTTGTGTTGACATGCATTTTTCACTTGTATTAGTATTGCTTCAAAAACATGGCTGAAAATGAAGTGATGCTAACTGGTCTTTCTCTTGGAGCCATTTTTTTTATCACTGCATCTCATTTCTCGTTCCAGTTCTTTAAACGAAAATACTAAATACGCTTATGTGTTAAGAGATAGGAAGAGTGAATTTATAATAAAATGGGTGGCCAAATAAATTTCAATTTTTCAGTAAACGCTATTTATCATACATATTTGGTTTTATATAGACAAAATAAAAAGTTAGTGATAAGTATGTTTCCTATTTCTTAATCCCTTAATTCATTAGAAAATATTTATGTTGATCCCAAATAATTATTTTATTATTTTGCTTGATTTGTTAACTCACTTAGCATACATGATACTGTACATAAAATTAAACTCAAATGAGGTCAATATATCCCAATACAACCAAACTCGTTTAGGCATTTTTTAAATAGGCCTAACCCAGGTTATAACTTAGCCCTAAAATATGCTTTAATAATAATAATAAATTTATTTGTGGATGGTTTAAATATAAGCTATCTGGTTTGCTATGATACAATAATATTATATTGTTTATCTACTCAAGTGGCAAAGAATTACTACAAAGTGTTGAAGTGTATAGATTAAACCTTATTCATTAAAACTTATAAAAATTGGTTAAAGAACCCCACAGACGACCTAACTTAGTTTCTGAACACGCATCATGCATCCAATGTTATCCAAGTACCAAAAAGTCAGACTCGCGCTAATATCATCATTAGGGATAAATTCCAGAAAAATAAAAAAATTGAGCCAAAAAATAGCTAATTGAACAGAAAAAATTTAGTCATATGACGTTACCACACACACACACACACACACACACACACTATTATTCACGCCCGTGTCCGTAGTAAAACTGTCAAGCTGAGTCACCCGACATTGCTACAGAATACACGATTTTGTCAGACGGTCGTGCGGCTGGATCCACTGGTTATCCGAAATCAACCAAGATGAAATAGGAAAATTTTGTCTGGCTACACACCTACACACGACCCAATATTGCGCCTGATCTGACAAAATCGGTCCGACCACCTGACCAAATCGTGTCGCCTGCAGGGCCATTTTAAAGTGTCAAATAATGAGATTGGAAATCATACCGGTGATTTCACGTGAAAACTGCCGGCCATTCATTCATAACTTACTTGCCAATAACACGAATATTATGTTGCCGGAACTAATCATGGTACTACAATATTGTATTATATTTTGTGATTGTATATAAAAAATCACACATGTCACGTTGATTGGTAAGAAATAATAGTTTGATAAAATTATTTATAGATTTGTTTACCGATATTAAATAATATCTCTCACAAGACACATTTAAAATATTTACATAATTTTTTATTTTGGACACTTCTTGAGAATATGTACGCCTGATATCACTTTACAATATCCTCTAATGCAATATCCCTCTCATTCTTAACTTTATAAATCCGGTGCTTAAAATTCCACAAAAATTCATTCTTTTCATAACATTCCACAAATAAGTGTCCACCATACAACACATTTTTAGATGCCGTTATTTTGGATTGTCTACTTGCATAGTAAAGTTGCAAGGTGACCAACTTTTTCACTTGCAAGTGAACTGGTTTTTAGTAGCTTTCTTGTCTCTTTACACGGTGCAAGCTGTGTGCGCACAGCCGATTTAAAGTACTTGCATTAGTCAACTAATAACGTGTCAATGGGCCTTAAACCTCACTAAGATAAGAGCAATATTCGTTATGTCTATATTCGTTATCCTAAAATACTTATAAATATTAAAAATCAAAACTATAAAACCAAAGATGTTTAATTTCAATAACCTAATAATATGATTCATTTGGAACACATTTGATCATTATCTGTTAGAGATTTTATAAGCTTTTTAAAATCTTTATTTAATAGAACTAGTAATTATATTCAGGACATAAATCATATAACTCGAATTTATTTTTTATGAAATCGCAGGATACGAAAGATCCTCAACTTACTAAACTATGGCCATTTTGTTTTCTATTTCTAAAGCTTTATAACTTTTTAAAAGGTCAAGAAATTGTTTATGGCATAGAATAATAATAGTAATAAAAATAATTTTAATTTCCTTTATTATAGTGCTGGCCAACAGTCGTAAGACCTATAACAGGACAGCACTGAAAGTGCACAAGTACCTTACAAATACATATATTTACACGAGAAAATAAGATAAACAAAAAATGGCTAAATAATGTTATATAATGATTAATAGTTATAAAAAAAGTAATCAATAATGATAATAATAGAAATATCAATAATAACAAAAAACTAAAGATTGGTTAAAAGCAGTAATAATATGCAAAAAATAAATCAGAATATTGTAAAATTTAGATATTATAGGCAGAACCTCTTAGCGATAAATTATTTATAAGAGATTTCCTTAAATAATTCTCTTAGTTTAGCTTTTATTGTATGATAAAAGTCGAATTCGACAAATCTAGGATTGGCGCTAAAGATACAACGACCTATAGGGCTTACCTTATAAATGCTATTGAGAAAAAATAATTTTGGATTACGAGAAGCCTGAGAAGGGATATGAATGCCTACATGATCAAGGGCAAATTTGCAATAAATTTTGCTATTGAATGTATTAAAAACAAAAATGGCATCACAATAAAGTCTACCGGAGAAGAAAGTTTGTAGCCCTAAGAGGTATTGAATTCTGTCATAATCATAATAAATCTGATTACTAAAGAATTTATCATTGCACGCAGAGACAAATTTTCTTTGAACGTTTTCCAACCTAAGAGAGTCAGTTAAGGTAATGGAATTCCAAGCAACAGTAGCGTATTCTAACTTATATATAACCAGGGTGTAGTACAGACATAAAAAACAGTCAACTTTTTTAAATGATTACGTAATAAATTTAATAAGTCCAAGTAATTTTAATGACTGGGAAATTACATGGTCAACATGATAGTGGAAAAAAGTTTGTTATCAAGAATAACACCAAGATCATTAATATAAAGGGTACGGACTATGTTTTCATTGCCCAATTTATAAGTCAAATAGAAAGGATTGGTTTTCCTAGTAAAAGTTATAGATTTGGTCTTAGATTTATTAATAGACATTCCATTTTCAAAAGACCATTGTATAATACCAATATCATTTTGTATCTTTATACAATCTGCAATTGATTTGATAATTTTAAATAATTTTATATCATCAGCAAAGAGTAAATAACTAGACGAGTTCAAATATTTACCAATGTCATCAATAAACACATTAAAGAGAAGAGGAACTAAATTAGAACCCTGTGGTATGCCACAGGGGGCTGAAAATGTATTTGAGGTGTGTGAATTAATTTTAATTGTGAATTATCTTTCATGCAAATAACTGCTGAACCAATTTACATATGATTGAAAAAGGCCTAAATTACCAAGTTTAGAGAGAATAATACTATGCTGACATAAGTCAAATGCCTTACTTTGGTAAAAATAAATAGCATCAACCTGAGACTTGAGGGGCAACATGCCCAAGAAATTCTAATAAATGAGTGACAGTAGATTTATTTTTTATAAAACCATGTTGATTATCTGAAAGTTTATTTTTAAGGTGGTGGAACGTATATTCATGTATGATTTTCTCGAATACTTTGGAGAGAGTGTCTAAGAGGGAAATTGGTCTATAATTACAAGTTTTTGTTTTTGCCCCTTTTTTATAAATAGGTATGACTACAGATTGTTTCCGATTAGAGGAAAATTTCCTTTGATAGGCTAATGTTAAAGATATAGGCTAACAAAGGGCTAAAAATGCTGACACAGCCTTTAACAATAAAACTTGGAATTCCATCTGTCCCAACACATCTAGAGGAACTCAATTTTTTTATAGCACTAGCAACGTCCTAGGGTGTAATGTGGCATGGATACAAGGGCGCGCTCGTTTCAATAACGGGGCGAGGTAAGACAAGAAGGACAGAATTATAAACGTAATGAAAGTAGCTCCCAAACTCATTAGCAATTAATACAGAATCAGCAATAATCCTGCCATTAATTTCTAGGTTAGATGGGGAAACTTTATTCACACGATTGTTTTTGAACAAATTTCCAAAATTCCTTGGATTTGCATTTAATACTATTTTCAATTGAGTTTATCCAATTGGCTCTGTCTATAATCAAAGTAGTTTTTATTAATTTACGAAAGTGAGAAAAATGTGAATAGAATAAACCATAATTTGTTTGTTTAAACTTTTTGAATTTTTTTTTCCTAATATAGTATTTAAGAGTAGAAGAAAACCAATTTGGATATTTGGATGAATTAAGAATGGTAATTTGAAGAATATGCGTTCTGATTTTCCTTTGGACTAAATTAGAAAAATTATCTATAGACAAATTAACATCCGTAGTAGAATAAACAGAAGACCAATCAGCAGTGGCCAGGTCATTGTAAAGATTAAGGTGATCACAACGTGCATAGTTAATATATGTGGTGGTGCTGTCATTAATTTTAGTAGCAAGAGTTACATCAAGTGAAATCAATAAGGGCGGATGTGCTTGTAACCTTGTTACAACGTCACATAGAAGAAATAACACTCACCAACTCAGCCCAAGTTGACTCGTCCCGACTCCTCTACGATACGCCTGAGACACTCATCACCACTATAGCCAACTGAACCGAGATTTGGATCTCGTCACTGGACGTGTGGTTGGGCTGCCCCCCACCTCTCCTCCCGATTGGGCACGAAACAAGTGATCATCATTCTGCGCGCGCCGCCCTGACGCATTGCAGATAAAACTTCTATGGACTGAATTTCGACGCACAAACTACGTATATTGGTCCTCGAGATAGTTCTCGAACACCCCCACCCTTGTTCCGCGCTCTGGGAATATATGTTTATCACAGTGTATATAATGGTTGAAACCCAGTGTATGGACACACATTACGCTCTGGGCTTTCGAGGTAAATAGCTTGACTTTATAGGCTCGACGATATATTCTAAATTCAATTTGGCTTTAATCTACCTTCTTTCAAAATTCAATTTATATCTACGTCTAATTTATTTTGTAACAATCTATTACGTCAGCCCTTAAGGCAATGTTCGTCTGATTTTTTTTGTAACAATCTATTACGTCAGCCCTTAAGGCAATGTTTACTTTACATATATTTGGTCTCCTCTGATAATTTAGGTATCTTTAAATGTTTGGGGATTATTTATATTTGTCTCCTTGTTTCCTACCAAGGTTGGTCAAATGTGGGGCCGAGAGCCGGTGGAGAAATTAATATTATACGGTCGCCATGTTAGGTGTTAATGTTAGGCTAGTTCATTATAGTTTTACAGGTGTCTATTTTTTTGTATTAGTCAAATGTGGGGCTGTGGGCCACCCAGGACTTATATTCCTGAGGACATCTTATTGGCTCTTATAGCCTATAGGCAGTGTTATGTACACTTAATCTTTTTTACATTGCAATATATTGGAATAGCGTCAATGTCATTATTTAGTAAAGGGGCGTGAGCTGTTGACTCACTCTTTGTTACGGATCATGAGAAGGGGTTGTCACTCTACTCATGTTGGCGGTTGACTATTTTTGTTATGTTTTATTATTATTAATCTGGAGACCAATTCGTTAGGCCTTTATACTGCTCTCCAAGGACGCCATTTTGGGGGCGTTTGTATCTAAGGAGCCGCCTGAAGTTAATTATTGTTGTAAGGCCCTTCAGGCCCTGGCGGTGTCCTTTGTGCCTTGCAGCCCTTCTGGCTTATGATTACCATTGTTATTCGTAAGTGTCACTCCCCCATTGAGTTGTACTATGTTTCTTGATAATAAAATTATAACTCTCTTGTGCTCACCTCTGTAAGGGGGGTAAGTTACATGCTAAATCAATATTTATTAGTGATTGAGAGCTATGATTTACTAAGGGGTGGTTGAAATTAGCAAAAACTAGGTTAAGGAGGTTAGTGTCATTATCAGTTTCATTAAGTTGTTCTAATCCTATTATGTTGGTCGAAGCAAGATGTTGAGTAGCTTTTGATTTAATGTAGAAATGCGAAATGTTTTGAGCATGATGATATTTCCAATCAATTTTGGGCAGTTAAAACCACCTAATAGTATTATTAAATAGGGTCTGTTAGCCAAAGCACCTTTAAGAAATGTAAAGTAGTTCTTAAATGCTTCGACTGTTATTTGGGGAGCAAGATAAATGTTCCAAATTAACAGTTTTTGGCGATCAATAATAATAATAATAATAATAATAATATTGAAAATGACACCTGGACACAGGAATCCAAACTGGGACCTTTGGCTTAGTACGCAAATGCCTTGACCACTGAGCTATCTAGGAATCATCCCGTGCCAGGGTAATTCTTCTATACTAATATTATAAAGAGGAAATATTTGATTCTTTGTTTTTTTGTTTGTAATGGATAAACTCAAATGCTACTGGACCGATTTAAAAAATTCTTTCACCAATATAAAGCTACACAATCAGCGAGTAACAAAGGCTATATTTTATTTTGAAAATTTAATTTATTACTTATAAAAAGGTCGATAGTATATTATATAGTCGTTGGAAAAAAAAGTTGTAGAAGAGAAAGTGGGTTTGGTGAGGGGAGGGGTAAAGGTGAGGAAAGAGAAATAGATGTAGTGACGAGGAACTAAAAAATAAGATTAAAATAAAATTTTGGGAAATAAGGGGAGTAAATGAAAGTGGAGGAAGCTGAAAAATTAATTTGATTTTAACAATTTGTTTGATTGGCGTATACACAATTCCTTTCGCACCTAGAGCAAAAAAATTATAGAGGAATTAGATGAAAATAGGAAGGATGTACAGTGATGGTAGGACTGTAATAAAAATAAATAAAAAATGTTTTTGTTTTTATATTGACATGATGGATGATTTGAAGCTTTGTTTTACAGGATTCTTTACAATATTTTTTTACGGTGAAGGGGGCTAGTCACTCATATTTTAAGGCAGAGTCTATGATGGACGTGTGGACATCATCGGCTAAAAATGTATGATTTTATTGAGATCACGAGCTATCAGATAAAGCAGCCACCTTCTACTCGGTAATTGGCTTAATGCTGCCACTTGTACAATTATTATGATATTAAGGGAATGCATATTTAAGACTCAATTATCAGAAGCTATTATTTATGATTCTTAAAGAGGAATTCTCAATCTAGATAACATATTCTGAAAATTAAAGAATGATGCCTGGACACGGGAATCGAAACCGGGACCTTTGTCCTGGTACGCCAATGCTCTAACCACTAATATATCTAGGAATCGTCTCATGCTATTTGATAGCTAGTGATCTTAATAAACTCACACATTTGTAGCCTACGATTACCGCACGTCCATCATAGACTCTGATATAAAATATGAGTGAAGAACGACCGTGAGCCCGGAACGATTCCTGGATAGCTCAGTGGCAAGGCATTGACGTACTCAGCCAAAGGTCCCGGGTTCTATTCACGTATACAGGTGTCATTTTTCAATTTTCAGAATATGATATCTAGATGGAGAATTCCTCACTAACTAGCATAAATAATATCTTTGGCTAGTTGATTCTTCTATAATAATAATAATAATACTTAGCAGCGTATCTTACTACCCGTATGGGCTATACGCTTTTTATGGCATAAAAATCACTGTCATAATAGCAACTATAAGTTCACCGATATAATATTGATCTTACATAGCGCACTATATTATGAAAGAAGCATGATGATAATATGGGGTTGAAATAGTTTATTTTCTGGAAATGTAGAATGTCAATAGTGTATGTGGATCAAATTGTTATTTTCTGATAGGTTACATCTAATTTTTTCGTGAAGGGATGGTGGGAAAAATTTATATGAAAAATAACACAACACAACCGCCTGGGATACGAGATCCCATTACCGACTCGTACTGGTACTTTAATATTTAGTAAGCTAGATACTATGTGCTAAGACTGTGTTTGCAGAGCTTTGGCGTACTCTTCTGGCTTAAGCTTGTATGTAATAAGACAAAAAGTAGGTACAAAGAAAGATATAATTATTGATAAATATATTATTAACCAAAGAAATATAGTTAACGAGAGAGAAACGTAGAATTAATTAAATATAGGCAAAATGAAAGGGAGAGATAAATAAGAGGAATTTATAAAGAGATAAAAAATAATTTTATAAAAAGAAAATAAATTTATATAATATATAAATATATATATATATATATATATATATAATTTCTAGATAAACATTATTTTTAAAAACCGGACTAAACAAATAATAACTTTAATATATGAACACTTAAATTCAGTTTTATTATCCCTTAACTAGCAGTATTTGTTTAAATATATTATATAGATATATATGAAAAAATAAAAAGCTTGCTTGGTAAACCGAAAATACCTTCATATTCCTTTACCTAAAATTGGAAATATTTACTTAAATTCGTAAAATAGTTGAAAATAATACAGGTTTAAATACGTATTTTCATATAATAAATTATAGTCTTTAATTGAATGTTCAAAAATATATTTATTATAGTAAACTTACTTTAAGAATAATGTTCTAAGAGAAAAAATCATGTCGTCTTGATAGTAAAAATAAGCATCTCTCAGATATTAATTTCATGTTAAATTTATTTCAATGTTTTTAAAAAATACATAATTTTCAAAATACAGTTATATGGGAATTAGCTATTGAAATTTATAGTAATATAAATACAAACATTTATTTATGACAATATCCAAATAAGAAGTACTGATTTTTAACAGAATAAAAAAGATTTAATTTTGAAATATTTACAATTTTCTAAATCCAGTCATAAAGAAACTACACTTAAATTAATTTTATTCTTAACAAATAAACACATAATATTATTTATCATTAAATTAGTTCATGGATACTAATTTATTTTAAATTATCTAGATCTTTTGATAAAATTTTTAAAATCTTGAATTTTATTGGACCCCTTCCCTCTTTTATTTTACCATAGATATATATGACTATTCTATATAAACATAGACTATTACTTAAGGTTAATTACATTGACAAATTAATACAAAGAGATGACATTATGAAAGTGCTTACAATATAATATTTGTGTTAGTTATTCGCTGTAATGTGCAGAGAAATCACTGCAATCAATTGTGTTTATTGTTCTAAATCTCAGCATTTGTAATGAAAAACCCAGTTAAAGTTCAGATATTTTTGATTTTTATTCAAATTTAGAACTCAGATTATAGAACCTACTCGCTAATTTCGTATGCTAAGAAATGGACTATTTTTAAGAATTTATTATACAATTATGTATGTTGTTAAAAACATAACCCGATACCCATTTTGACCCTAATAGTTAGAACCTTATACAAAAATTAATTAGCTAAAGATCATTATTTAACAGCCCTAATCAAATTTTCCCTAAAAATAAGTAAAATTTTATTTGTAATATTAACCATTTTCTTGATCCAAATTTTAAATAAAATCGCTAAAAGGATTTTCAATATATTTAAAAGTTTCTAAAATCATTCATCAATAAAATTCACTTTAACCAATTTCCCCTCAGAAACCAAGTGAACAGTATTATTCTGGAGTTCAAACACTTCCTAGATATACATTGAACAATTTGAGCCATTTTCTATAAATTTTAATATAAAAAAAGCACTCATAAATAATTTACCCTTAAGCTAGGGTCAAAATAGAAATAAAAGGTACGGTGCACTACTCAGAATTTCTCTCGTCTTTATCTTGAAATTGAAATATTTAGTAAAAACTCGTAATCTTTAGGAAAAAAAGATTTTTTTTATAGAAACACTCAACTAGGGATGTTTATTTTTACTATCAAGGTTTTCTGATAGCTCAGAAACTATTTATTTATAAAGATATATTCCCAACCATAATATTTTTATTTTTAATAGTACCACAACTTTAAAGTTATAGGTTATTTTTTATTTCGTTTGGATGCAGATATATGATCCATATTTGGAAATTTTAACTTCTATAAAATATCCTTAAGAGTCATTTTTATGGGAAAAATTAGAATTGCCATTTGATTTTTAGTGCTAAACGATTTTTAATGAATAAATGTTGTCAAAATACTTTGAGGGGATGTTGAAAATCAATTTAATCCCTTTTTGCCCTTCAATAAACTAGCGATAATTTTGGGTTTGGATTTATAATAATAAAAAAAATTGTTGTGGAAAACCTATTAAATCCGTAGATATCAAGTTTTAGCCTAATGGGCAATGGTTTCGGTTCTAAGCTGAAATACAGACTTACAAATAGTCAAATGGAATCGCGGAAACCATTAAACGGTTTCAAAGAGTCATGAAATGTCGATATGAATCAAAATCTCGAGTTAACATTTTTTGACATTCACAATACTTTTCTCTCCAAGTGGTCGATACAAAATTTTAAAAAATCCCATTCAATTAAAGAGAATAAATCCAAAACCAAAGGTATTAAAAATACACTAAGCAAATATGATTTTTTCTTTCGACCAAAGAATATAAATATCAAGTTCATTTTCAAATAATTGAATAATATATTATATTTACATTTGCTTTTATAGCTCAGAAACTATCACGTTTAATAATTAATTTCAAATTTAAGCGTTTTATTATTAATATAGAACTATATCCTTAAAATGATATGTTATCTCGCATCTCAAATAATTGCGCAGATATGCTCAAAATAAAAGTAAAAATCTTCCAATATAATGTACCTTCAAAGTAATCTTAATAAGAAAACGAAAATTTTCACTTAATTTTCAATTTTAAAAACGTATAAATACAAAAGCTAATCAAAATCATAGGTACAAATTTTGAAAAAAAAATCTATTTTTTTCTCTTTTCACCCCTTTGTCAACTAGCCTTAAGTTTAGGGTTAGATGTCCAAATCAAAAAACTACCAGAGGGAACTTTATGAAAACACTAGATTAAATTTTAGCCCTATCAGTGAAGGTGTGGCCGAAGGGAGCGCAAGTATTTTTAAAGATTTAAAGAATTGGAATTCTTAGGCCAAAACAAATCAAATATTTATCCAGTAGCAAATTAGAGTTTAGTTTTCTGCACATGCTAATATCAACAGATCTTGAATATCTGTCAAGGATGCCCTGGAATTTTGTCAAAACTTTTTTCTTTATTAAAAAAGTTTTGACAAAATTCCAGGATACCCTTATCATATATTAAAATACTGTTGATATTATCATGTTCAGAAAACTAAACTCTATGTTGCTACTGGAGAAATATTTGATTTGTTTTGGCTGAAAAAACTGTAAAATTACTCGCGTTCCCTTCTGCCGCACCTTAAATATTTTCGGCTCTTTTCCAAGATACAGACAACAGACAGACATACATAAATACAGCATTATAGAAATCATTTATCGGTTTCAGTGGGAGTGGTTGAGAGAATTTAAACTGTCCCAAGATATACCCATATAATATAAGGTTTGAAAAATATTATCTCAAACCGTTTCAAATTTGTGGACAGTGACAACCTGACAGAGGTGGAGAAAGACATATTGACATGAGGAGGTACAGAGTTGTGAAAGGCACTCTATTTTTGTTTAGGACACACAAAACTTAATGATAAATCATAATTTTGGGCTAACAATTCTTCACGATTAAAAAAATTTATCTTATGATGAGAAACAAAATAGTGTCAGATTGTGGCCATAAATGTCCTCTCCAATCAATTTTAAAACGAGTCCCACATCACCAGAATCTAATCGCGGAAGTCTTTTTACTTCACGGAGATAATTATTCCGATAGCCATGGTCAAGTTTATCCAGAACACCTTAACGAAGGGATTTGTAGTTTGATTTTAATAGCCGCTTTCCACCGTGTTTATGGGGTAAACATTTTTCGAGGACTAGCGTACTCTATGTTGAAAGGAAGTACAGTACATGGAAACAGGAGGAGTTCATTCAGCAAATTACAAAATAAAATAAAAATTAAATTAAATGATGCATGATATATAATGTTCAGTTAGAATAGGGTAGAACCGTAATTATATGTAGAGATTATAGAAAGTTTTAAAGCTAGGTTTGTATTATAATAGTTATTTTTAAAAACGTTTTATGAATCAACTACCTATTCATTAACTCTTAAATTATTATTATTATTATTATTATTATTATTATTATTATTGTCACTGCGTCTTACTACCCGTTCGTGTTATACGCATATACGCTAATGTGTAATGATAGGGTGATTGTGAGATGAACTGGAGGAGCTACAGTTTAACGTGGAATTCGAACCACGGTGGAGGCCTGGAATTCCCCACATTCACAAGATGTCTTGTCAGAGGTGAAGGAAGGGTTTGGTAATCAGTTAAATTTGTGCCGGGACCGAGGATTGAACCCCAGACCACAGCACAGAAGTCTGACACCTTACCGATAGACCGCTAGGTCACCCATTAACTCATAAAGAGTTAGGTTTAGTTTAGTTGGGTATGAACCATAGTTTATTATATGTATACATGATTGAAGGATTGAAAGTTAGGTTTACAATAGGCTGTTACATTTGGAATTTTAGAATCGCTTCCATGAGCTGTAATGGAGGAACTTGACCCTTAGTCTAGCCCCCCTTTCCTCAGTTGAGGATCTTTACCCCACAACTCTAGTGGATGAACTCAAATGTGGAATTAAGGGACCTCTTTCAAATTAGGATTAAATCAAGTATAGTGTAGTAACTCGTCCATGATGGAGGTCCACACTATAATAAATCAATAAGTGCAATATTAGCTTTTGGGGTTTGGGGCAACATCAGCACCCGTGTTCTCACACGCTACATTTAACAGCTTAATGGCGAACACGCTGCATCTTCTCTGAGCCCACTCTATCAATTAGATACGATCAGTAGCTCAATTAGGTGGTCATCCTAATGGACACACTTGATTGCTTTTTCCAAAGTAATTCTGTCGGATAAATTAATTAATTGTTTACATAATTTAAAGGAAAAACATTTATCATTCAAAATTCCAAATATTATATTTCCTAGAATAGTATCTAAAACGTTTAAAAGGTACAGACATAATTTTTAAAAGTAATAACCTTATATTACAGTTAGAAACTTTACTAGACCCTAGGTACCTTCACTTATTTATAACTAGTTACTTTAACAAGGTGTTATCTGCAGATACCAATTTTTATAGACAGTGTTATGCTATAGGAATTTATACTAATTGTTTATTAAGTGTCATTGTGGACCGCAAAAAGATTATTTGTGTTTTCTACAAATGTTTTCCTAACCAAATCTATCTACATTAAAACTGTTTTTTTTAATTGTGTTTACTACTCATACAGGCTTTCTTTATATTTACACTGTCATTTAGGGGAGAGAACGTTAAATAACTCAAGCTGTATTTTATATCAGGTGAAAAGGGAAAACTTATATAAAAAACACTTCAGTACACAAAGCCGTAAATAGAACACTAATTGCTGAGCCTTATTTGACAAAGCCAAATGACAACGCTAGATTTAAAATCAAAGAGCTATATAATGAATAGTTTTATCTAATCAAAAGTATCAGTAAACCTCCTAGATTTAGTGCTCGGTTTTAAGATGAAACATGATCCATCTGATTTAGGCCCTAATTGTATATCATAATGAAACTATTTTAATGTCAACGCTCTCAATATAGTACCGGTAGGAGTGGTTTACCCGGTCTGACATACAGAAGGGCTTAAAATTCAGGGTCACTCTATACTGGTCAGATAACTGGAGGAGTCAGAAGCATTAATTTTTTTTAAGCTCTACTATAGTTTTATTTTCTTTATACTTTTCACACTGAAAGGGGGGAATAGCCTTTTATTATTTCTTAGAAGTGCCTCCCATCCGGTTAGGGGGGCAATATTTTTATTATGTCTGCACAGTACTGCAACACCAAATTTCGTAGATATTTTAAAAATAAAGATTATACTCGACATTATCTTTATACAACCATATTATGTAGCATAAAGTTTATGGTTACATATAACATTAGGATTGGAAAAAAGATCTATAACCTAAGTTGTTAGATGCCTATTGGTATACTCAGTCCCATTCAGTCAGCATAATATTTACTTGGCTTTCTTTGGTATTGAAGACGCTGAATTAGTGATACAAGTCCTACTTGGAGGACTTGGATGCTCTATGAGAGTCTAGGAGAGCAGATCAATTTAGGAGAAGCAAGCAACTACAACATAGCGACTGTGTGTGAGCAAGGAATATCTAGATGCCTCTGAATTGCAACTGACACACACGATGTTTTTTAGTTTCTGAATCGGGATAAGAGTGGGGGTCTCTAGATCCAGGCGCGTCGCACGCAGCGTGTGAATAGCATTCCGAATCGTTACATGGTTATGGAGAAGTTACGGCTAACAGCATGTGTTTTGCCATCTTCTGTCAGTAATATTTTATTCGCAGCTGTAGCCTAGATCAGTAGTCTATCTGAGTAGATTCGTTCGGTATTGACTTTCACATGTTTCTATAAATGCTATCAAACCTGTTTTGTGTCATAATTGTGATAGTAGTCAATTTGTATGACAGGTGATGAGCTGAGGAAATAGCACCATTTAGCAAAAAACCCTGCAATATACACACAATAAATTTAAATTATTAGTAAAATATTTTTTATACGCTTTAAACGCTTTAACTATGCTATTTATCCCAACCATGAAACAGTTTTCCTTCTTAAACATACTTACTCATGATGACACGGTATAAGATGTCATTATAGAAATATAACGCATCTCTGAAGAAGGAAAATCAAGATTTAAATCACGGCCATGTTCAAATGGTGTTGTTTAACTCCAATGATTTATAAATGTATTTTTCAACCACTTTACAGATATTCCAGCATGTGTCTACTTCCTCCAAACCACTTCCAGACTCAAACTTAGCTAGTGATAACTTTTGTTTTAAATACAAATTTAGAAAAATAAAACTATCTTTCCGGTTTATTCTCGATGGAATACTTGCATTAAAGTTGGTGACCTGGACCATTAATTACTGAAATATATTTTAATGACGTGTGGTAATTTGATTCCGGTGCCCATGATTGAGAAAATAAATTATATACACAGAAGAGAAAGGTATTTGGAAAGGTAATAATTTTAGACTTTAATTTATTACATTTTCGGTGGAGATAATACTTTGAAATGGTCCACTAGGAAGATACATTTTTGAAGCTATTCCATTGTAGGAGGATTTTAAACTAATCAAATCTCTTGATATTTTTTTTAATCCTTAACTGTATTCAATATTTTTAATCATTTGCTAAGCCAACATAGTATCTAAATAGTAACTTTTTCACACATCAAGAGGTTAGTGAATTAGGCACAACTTTGCACCAATATAATTAATACGTTACATCTTACAACTTGTTCAGGGGATTCAATAAGTTGAAGCAATTTAACTGAGAAAATGAATCAGCATTAGTGAAGAGGGTAAGTTGGAAGCCATTTAGTAAAAATATACTCAGTACAGACATTCATCCTCCTCGTCATTATCAAACAAGATCAGACGAGACTAACGACTTAAAACACGCGAGCACTGTGTAGTTATTTGCCTCAAATCTTTACAAAACAGCAGAATTACTATAGGACGTTTAATCAAGTCCACCTTTAAGTCAGTTGTCCAGAGTTGCAATATTAGTACAAGTTTTCATGTCCACATTTTGGCTACAAAGACATTGGACCTCTTAATGGGTTCCGAAATAGATTTTCCTCTTTACAAATCAACCTAGAATCTCCTAAAAAAAAAAAAAAATGGTCGCCGCTTTATGAAAGCAATCTCTACACATATAATGTTTTCGAAATTTTCTTGATACCTATTTAGCTGCTTATCCTTACCTTATCACTTCAACTTACATACATTCTCAATTGCGTGAAGTTGATATTTTAACAAACCAAGAAAAACCTCCACTGAAGGTCAGTGACAAGGCAAAAACAAAATATGACACCCGTTTCAAAGTGCTATTGTATCTTTAAAAAAAAGTCATAACATAAATAAAACAATTACTTAAAATAACTGTTTTATATTATTTTTTATTTACCTAAATATAATAATAATAAGATTTTAAACCTTCCTGCAACGAGAAAAATTACCAAGCCTAACAAAATCTACTTTCAATAACTTGGAAGGCCGAAAAAAAAAAGAAGGAAAAGTTATGGCGATGAAAATGTATACATACTCAAAACTCCAAAGCTCCGATAGCTCTAGGCCCATTCATACTTTTAAGATCAGCATTTGACTGGCTAGCAGCTTGAACCTATCTGCCAAGATCAGAGCTCTAAATAAAATAATTTGATTCCTCTTTGGTTTTATATGTGTGTCATAAAAAATTTAATCATAAACATCAAAACATCATAAGCACACGTACTACCTAAATATGATGCAATGAAAATACAAATAATAAACCTAAAATTATTTAAATTGCACAACTTCTAACGAGTGTGTGTAAAAGAATATACTGTCCCATTGGTATAGTCAGTATAAAATTTCCGCTTAGCTAAGGGATTCATATTTCCCTCCCATCATGGTTGATAGATTTAACATGGTTGAAATTGAGGATTCTCTTTAATAAATTATAGGTTAGGGCGAATAATGGTGTGTCTGTTAGAAAGCTAAGCTTTTATGCCGTATGCTTATACACACAGCTTACAACTTAAATAAACATATATAATAAAAAGATATTACTAATAATGGAATGGAATGTGAGTTGACTCCAAATTATATCTGAAAAGCCTCTCAAATCTAAAGTGACCTCCCAAAGAAACTTAACAAGACCTTCTAAATCTCTTCTCCCCTCATGCTTAACACAAGTGACAAAGATATATAGACATAAAGAGGCTACAATCAAATCAATTTACCGATAAATCGAGTGAAAAAATTAATAGGAACCTGAATAGAGCCTTGGAAAGTAATCACTTTGGAACTTTCTCTATTGGAACTTCTTTTGTTAACCTGTTTCTCATCCATTAGAAGGAAGCTTAAGAAGTTTGTCCATCATGGACTGTCTAAAGTTTATAAAGAGGAAAAAAAAGGGGGAGGGGGGATATTGAGAGAAACATAGAGACTTTACTTGGTTTGATAAGAAGTTGCACTGTGTTAACATCGGGAATAACATCCTAGTCCCAATTTGAGGAATTAATGTTGGCGTAGTCACCGAAACATGTCACCCAGCCAATATTACCAACACAATATAAAGAGTGGAATTTAAACCAAACAGATAAGGAACGTCAGCTTACTACACACTTTTATGAAGTTATTTTTTTGTTACACTTCTTTCATATTAATGAATTTGTATTGATTGTAATGTTCCCGTTATATTGAATTGATTTCTAGTGCATTTAAATTTTGGTAGTGCCAATTTTATTAAGTCTGACTATACTGTTGCTGTTTTATTTCCGTACACGTGCAGGCAGGCTACGGTGAATGACGATCAGTTTGATTGTTTACAACCCTCGCAATAATTAAAGAAAAAACCTCGCACTGTAGGTGCGAGAAAAAGAGCAATATGCTTCATTTGTAAATTATATTGTTTTTATGTTCTTTTTCTAGAAGTAATTTTATTTGTTTCCGTAATAGCTCGGCAGCTTCCGGGCACAATCTGAAATTGAAGTCTGATAATTAATGTTTGTTTTTCTTTTACTAGACAGAGTTGTTAACTGTCGATTCAGGCTAAGACGAGTTTGAGCTGATATGGCAAATTCATTATATTCTATATAGAAATAAAGTAAATCAACTTTCAAGCATTTACTTTTTACGACAATTAAACAAAAATGATTTCTGTAATTTCTAAATAATATCATAAAATGTGTTTAAATGATAATATATTTAAATCGCAGATCGCAGGTACGTGTAGAAGATACCGTAGCGTGATATTATATATATATAATTCTTTATTTTTAATAGATCCAAACAGAGTACAAGTATAACCTGGACGACACACATCCGTTGACTTTCAATTAAATCTCCTAAATTATACTCTTATCTTGATACTTAAAAAGGCAAAATTATATAAACAATTGACTAGAATAACAAATTTGTACTATTATATCGTTTATACTTATTTTAATAATTTTGTGAAATAAATTACTTGTTATGACATAAATTTAATTTTAATATGTTTCATGTTGATATTTGATACTGTTAATTCCCTTTTTCACATGTGTAAGTTACATCAATAACAATCTAGTCAAACTAATTAAACTTTTAAATCGTCATTTTTATCATGTCACTGCTTAAAGTATTTCATTATTATAGAACACGTTTATTCTTGTTAACTTGTTTTCGAACAATTTACTAGCTTATATAATTAATTCAACTTATAAGTTCCTTATTGATGGCATACCTATTTACCTATTATTTTTGATAAATCATACGTTTCATATTGCCTTTAAATATTTTATGTATAATTTATTAAAATGTATTGATTCTTGGTTGAAATAAGCCCTCTGACCATTTTCCAAATGACCTACCAAGTGCTCAACAGTAGGGTTCCTGTCATGTATTGGGAATGATAGTATTCTCCAGACTACCTCAGATGTGCTGGAGTTATTGGCCAGTCTTGTACTTCAAATTCTCATCTTTCTCATTTTGAATTGTGAATGTGGTTTGATCACAACCCTTGTTTACATACTTGCATACATATTTTATGGTTTTGACTGAATTTCAAAGCAGCATTGATATGGGCCTTGAATGTCCTGCAGATCACTAGGGAATTAGATACTACCTACCTATTGTCAATTGTTAGAGGACATTGTTTTGTTGACATTTGAAAATAAACTCCTCCTAGCCCAGGGCTCCTTCTTCTATATGTAGGATATCCATTACTTCCTGTCTGAGTAATTTTCACAAATGGTTTGGGATGTCTCTTAGATTATTTGTCATCTTTCATGTAAGGATATTTCAGAATTGCACCGGATCCATAAATCATGTTTGAAGATATAATTTCAAAGAGGAAAGGGTCTATCTGGGGGTTTGGCAGTTCGACTGAGATGATGGAGTTGATGAGTTTTGTTTCAACTTTATTATCTAACCAAATGAGCAAATGGACATAAAGAAGGCCTTTCATCTGCCATTGGATAGAGTACATGTGAAAATTTATGGGACCAAAAATCTCACCTTTAGCCAGCAGCTTCATTATTGCCTTAACTTTTAAATTGAAAATTCGTGAAACAATATCGTGTCTATTGTGAGGTTTCTGTTCAGCAAAAATCTCTTTGGCTATCTACCTATTTGAGTATGCATGTAAAGGTTATGAAAAATGAGGTTTTCCGTATTTTAGGAGATACGCTAGGTTATCTTGTATTTTCTCATGCATGTATGGGGGTCATCCTTAGAAAAAAGAAGGAAGAATGAATTACTGTTTAACATCCTGAGTGCCCTCGTCACTGCTGAACGCATCTCTAATATGAATGTAGTCCTCTACCTTGAGCTTTGATTAATGGTGTTGAATGAAATTAGGTCGTTTAGTCTTTATCTTGGCATATATATATATATTTGCCAAGAACTGATTGAAAAGTTGTTGGTAATGATGTAAATGGTTAAATGAATTTTGTCTAATCAAAATTCTGTTTGCATAAAGACTCATGGCAGATACTTTTTTCTTGCCATCGTTATGCTTTAAAAATAATTTATAACCATCTTCAACTCGTGGGAAAAGCATCGGGTATTGGAGCAAGTCCTAAGATCTATGGGTTTCAGTAATCCTTTCCAGCCTATTGCCCCTACTTTTAAAACCTATATTTCTTTTCTGAAAACTGCCTATCGATTAAAATGACAAATTATTTGACATTGGAAGAGTTTACGATACCTATGCAAGCATTGCCGGGTTTAAGGTCAGCTTGTATCACGACTGTGAATTTGTTCGTTTATTGACTTTTTATTGCTTTCGTGAAACTTTTTATGTAACTGTTATTTCGGTGAAGAATGGTTTGTAGATGTTTAACCATATTAGTATTTAGAACGGGGTTTCTCTTGCATCTGACATCAGCTTCTTCATCCTGCCCTTTCACCTTGAAAATGGTCATAAAGTTACTTTCTTTCATTACTCAATAACAACCAAAGGAAGTCATCTGGAAGGTCGAGCTATATTTCATAGTAAGACTTAAGAAGTGATGTGAGTGCGGATGATTTTGGGCCAGCCAACTGTATATGGGCTCCAGGAGACCACAAATATGTTTATGTTTGGTCTTTCCTTTAAGGAAGCACAGGCCAGTCGGCTCTTCTTTCCAAGTCAGGGTATTGCAATGAGGGCAAACAATGTTTATATTTCCTAAAGTGACTAATTTATCTGCATCATACATAATGTTATAATCGTAATTTAAAGTTGATATTTTCTTGTTTTCCATGGAAGATTTATCATAGAAGAATATATTCGTTTTTTCTCATGTAACGTTATTTTTCTTTCCTGCTCTGTCTAATCCTTCCTAGGTCCCTTCTTTCTCTTCCTGTCATTCGTTAAATTTTTATTTCTCTCCTCTGCAGTCTCATTCTCCTTAGCTTACTTCTTTCTCTTCCTATCATTCGTTAATTTTATATATCTCTCCTCTGCAGATTGATTCCGCTTAGCCTCCTCTTTTGGCTTCATAACGTTAGCTAATCTTATATTTCTCTCCTTTGCGGTTTCATTCCCCCTTGTCTCCTTATTTATCTCTCTAATATTCATTAATTTTCTATCTCTTTCATCTGCAGACTTATTCTCCTTAGAACCCTTCTTTCTTTATTCTATCATTCATTAATTTTCCATCTCTCTTCTCTGTAGCCTAATTCTCCTTAACCGGTTCTTTCTATTTCTATATTTCTTTAATTCTCTATTTCTCTTCTCTGCAGCCTCATTCTCTTTAGTTATCGTCTTTCTATTTCTCTCATTCTTTAACTTTCTCTCTTTATACTCTTTAGTCTCATGCTCCTTAGCCTCCTTGACTATATTTTTATAATTCTTTAATTTATATCCCTCTCCTCTACAGTATCATTCTCCTTAGATTTCTTTTTTCTATATCTAAGTATCGAATTCATATACGTCAAAGTGACTATTGTTCAGATTACTGGTGAAACAAAGTTTTTTATCTGCATTCCTTGCTACCCAAAGGACTGAAGAAGTTCTCCCAGCAAGTAAACCTGAAACTGAAAGGGGTAGAGTTCCCCTGTTGCAACCAGCTAACAGGTGGAGCCATACGTTGCTGGTCTCAAAATTACATTGCGGTAATTCTCTTTTGATGTGGAATTGCTCCCGTTATCTGCGTAAGTTAAGGGCTTGAAGCGCTCCCACTTTGCTATGATATGAGACACGATGCTCGCTCTGATAACCACAGACAGTAGAATGTTACCATGAATCAAATAGGAAAGGTAGAACAAACATAAGCCATCCCTGGCATAGTAACGATGTGGTGGAGTGTCAAAATATCATTACACCTCAGAAACTCAGACATCTTAGTATCTATTCTATTCAAATAAATATAACTGAAATAGGTTGTAATGAACCGCAATAACCAATATAAAAGAGCAATAACCAATCCAATGTATCCCAAATCCAAATAATTGTAATGAAATAGATCGCAATGAACCACAATAGACAATTTAAAACAATACGATATATTCAAGAACAATAACAAGTCCAATGTCGTATCCAAAATAAACCCCAAGGTCGTATCCAAATCAAGTCCAATATCGTATCTAAAATCAACTCCAATGTTTCATCCAAAACCAAGTTCAATATCGTATACAAAATAAATTTTATTATTTTATTCAAAATTCAATAATTATCACAAAAAACCAAGAATGGCTTCAATAACAAAACACAACAAATGAATGTAGCACAGGCAGAGATAATAAACAAAAGCTTCTAATTAAGAGTAAATAAAGGAAATAAAATCTAAACTTTTATATAGAGATTGTTTTAGAAATATTTAGTGGGTAAAGATGTCATAGTATGACACAAGAAAAAAGTGGATAACGCGTCAAAAACAGTTGGTTTTTAAAGAATTTAGATTTTTTTTCTGGCATCTTACTACCCGTTCGGGGTGTACGCTAAATTAAAGTTACACAGCAACCCTTTACATTTTCTGAGAAAAGGGAATATTGATTTTCGACTTTTCATGTATAACGCGATCCGTTATTCCGAAGAAAACATATTATTTTTGGGGTGCTCTTACTCTACCCATTTTCAAATACTTATCCATCATTATTATTTTTTAGGGTATTGGTTCTTAAGCCTTACTGACAAATGTAGTTTTTATCTTTTACGACACTAAGAAGATTTATGTAAGTTTTAGAAATTTTGAAACCCGTCCCAATTTATAATATTTAAGGATTATTTAGGTATATGGAGAAATACCACTACATTCTAGTCAAATTTTAGTTTTTTTCACCTATAATTGTGGGTTTATGATATTATGCCCCCACCCTCCTATTTATCCAGATTCTTATTTAAAAAAATTGGATTATTAAACTTTTGGTTGTTTTGAGTGGTCCCTTAAACTTCCTAATAAGTTTAAGTTTTATACCACTTTTTAAGTAGTTTTGAAATTTTTGAATTCCCCTTCCTCCATTTCATCAACATCAAATTTAAAAACTCAAATTTTAAGACTTGTATGATTATTTGAAATAATACCTCTACTATTCTACAAATTTCGACTATCTACCTTCCTTAATATATTTTTTCTATTTTATACCCCCCTAAAATGCCCCCATTCCCTGTGCCCCATAATTAAATATCTATTTTTGTGAATTTTTTGAATGTACAGAAGGAAGCCTCTATCTGCCTTCTAAATTTCAAGTTTCTAGGACGTTTAGAAGTGTTAGATCAATTTATGTGAGAGGAATTTGGAAGGAAGGAATTACACGATCTATCCTTTGTATTAGAGATGAGTTCGTTTCTCTGGTGATTGAACTGAACTTATGCTAAGTGCTATCCATGCGGTTTGATGGTCTTCTAAGAGGCTACATTTGTTACAAATTTACATGTGACTGGATTTTTAATAATAATATATGTATAGCTCTTATTCACCCGTCTCAATTTAAGGATAGTATACAACTTAGAAAAATAATACAGTAGAACCTTAAGAGTCCGAACTTTTGTTTATATGAACGCATCTTAAGTAAAATAGGTCAAATTAATGATGTATGAAATGTTGTAGTAGGCAGTGCATTTTAAAATGAACATTTTATCGAGTAACGCGCGTGAGCCCACAGTGACGTCTACACTACATGCCACTTGGGTGTTGAGAACAGTAAGTAGCCTTGCCGTAGCCTTGCTGCTTCAGTTATTATTATTATTAGCACCGCGTCTTACTACCCGTTCGGGTTATACGCACTTACGCTAATGTGTAATGGTAGGGTGATTGTGATATGAAATTAAGGACCTACAGTTTAACGTGGAATCCGAACCACGGTGGAGGCCTGGCATTCCCCACATTCACAAGAAGTATTGTCAGAGGTGAAGGAAGGGTTTGGTAATCAGATAAATCTTTGCCGGGACCGAGGATTGAACCCCGGCCGCCAGCACAGAAGTCTGACACCTTACCCCTAGACCACCATGTCACCTGCTGCTTCAGTTATCGTTTCTGTCACTCTGGCCTTGTTTGCTAATGTGAGCGGTGTGATATTTCGTGTTCCAACCTTTTCATTGTGTTTTGTTTATAAAATAAGATACCCACTTGCTTATCTGAAATAAATGATAATCTGAACCACTCCCGGTCCTAAATATTTCGGATTACCAAGGTTCTACTCTACATCATAAACCAATCGTAGCATATTAGTACAGTTTTGTTTGTATTTTATATTAGAACCCTATGAATTTGAGACCAGTGAAAACATTTTTTTTTTTATAATTTGAGAGATACATTTTGAAACATAGTTATTCGAAAATAAAACATCTATTCCAATGATATTAATTTCACTTCTGTCGAGTGAATTTAATATATTTGAGATATTTAATGTGAACTTTCTGAACCAACTGATTGCATAACTACACGAAATACAAACAAACTTAAGTTTGCAGTAGAGACAACACAAAGACCCAGCCGTTGTTTCCTGACTGTGAAAGGGAAACCACAATTTGACAGTGAGGCATTTTTCGGTCATTCCAGAAATCTAACACGGGACCATTAACTCATTAAACTGAGTGAAGTTGTCAAACTTGTCAAGTAAGGTTTGTTGAAAACTTTGGTTGGATGTGAGGTAGGTTAGTAATCTAATTTTTTATCCTTACCTAATTGATATTATATAATTTATTAATATGAACATATTAGTTTGAGATATTTAATCACTTGGACAAAAGCTATTCTTGATTAATTTATTCATTTGGACCAAATATATATTTTAATTTGTTTTGATCCTTTAGGGCAGTGTTTACCAAATTTTTTGGGTCACAGCATTATTAGTATATAAGGAATTTCCCATGCCTCCCAAAGTCAGAAAATAGATCTACCTTACAAATGGAGTGCGCTGTTAGTGTGGTTAGGTTGTTTAAATAAAACCATAAATGAAACACCTATTTCAAATTTTACAAACTATTATTTATCTATAAAGTATTAAATAAGTGTATATTTGGAAAAATCAAATCATTTAATAAATAAATCGTATTTAGTGGGACGGGTGTGCCTGTTGTTCACTGCACATCTGCTAAAATCTTGGACTCAAACTGGACAAAACTACACACATTTCCTGTTCCACGTGGATTTTCTTGAGAAACTTGCTTTTTATCACAGCAACCACTGAAAATCCAGCTTCATACAATTATGACATTGTAAATGGAATTAAGATTCACTGTGCTTTACCACTTAGCAGCGGATATTAATTCTTTATTCATATCCAAATGTTAGTTCCATGATGCCAAATTTGCTCTTCAGTGTACTATTGCAAGACAGCATAGTAAAATTGTATTCTTCTACAGATGTAATTTCAGATTGAGCTTTGGCCTTGAATGGGTCTTGAGTCCACATGAAATTGTTGATATTATCTTCTTGAATTATTCTTTTTCAAGTAAGTTGATAAACGTGATAGGTTATATTAAAACCCAATTTGATGTTAAGAGATAAATCAACCTAATTGGAGATGACATATTGCTGCAATAAGACCAAACAATATTTGCTACCGTCTTCATTAATTTCACTTCTACATAGCTGTATTTTTTCTGAGGGCTGAAAAATTCTTGGTAAACTTAAAACTGTGTATGTTACCGCTCTGCACCGTGATATTTAACGCATTTATATTTTAAAACGTATCACACAAGTATTCTAGTCTTATCAAAATATTTTTTTTATGAAGTATTTGGCGTACTTATGTTTTTCCTCTTAAAGAAGAGTGTATATTTCCTACTGAAATTTATAGGTACGGGACAATAAATTGCCATGAAAGATCCATTGTGAGGGCAGTAGTAAAACAAGAACGTATATTCGGTTGTCATATCCTCAAATAGTTTTTTGAAAAATCTTGCTCTCAGTGGCCTAGTTTTTATAAAGTTTACAAGATTCACCATTCATTCTAAAACAAAATTCAGTGTAGGACTGAGATACTTTGATGCAGGCGCTTCTCTGTGAATAATGCAATGGGTACATAGTGGATCTGGAGATTTTCTTCGAATAAGCGTCTGCAATCCCCCATAATTGCCGGACATGGAACGACCACCATCAGTACAGACACCAAAGTACTTTGTTCACTCAAAATTATTTCCTTCAATAAATGTGTGCAGGACTTAAGAAAGTCTTTGAGTTTTGTACAGGGTGGCCCATAAGTAGTAGACCATACTTTGACGTACCTTACCTTCCAGCACAGTCAGCACGAAAAGAAAACTGATGGCTTATTTAAGAATGTTATAATGTGTTATTTTTACTTACAGGTTGAACTTCTGAAATGGTGACTAATAGTATTCCTCTGAATCAACGAATTCGGTGCGTACCCCTGTACTCCGCAACCGACAACGTGCAGAAAGCTCATCACCGTATACGTCTTGCTTATGGACCAGATGCACCAAATACGAAGACCATTGCACGTTTAAACAAACACTTCGATGCAACTGGCACCGTACTGGATATGCCGTGTGCAGGGAGACTTAAAACTGTCAACACGGTCGAGAATAAGCGGTTGCAGCAGGTGTTAGCGTCGCTACCCCACCAATCCAAATCAACACGCCATCCAACCGCAACACTGGCAATTCCCAGAGCATCATTACAGCAAATACTGAAATATATGAAATTGAAACCATATCGTCCAAGATTCTACAACAAGTTGAAGGAAGATGATCCTGATCACCACCTGCAATTTGCTGAATAGTGGTTCACCAAGCTGGAAAAGGACGTTGTGGTCCAATTGAATGGCTGGCCTGCTCTCCTGACCTCACTCCACCAGACATTTTCCTGTATGGGTATTGAAAGGATAAACTTTATTCCCACAACATCAAAACCCTACAGGACCTGAAGGATTCGATTAATGAGGAATTTGCTGCGGTTTTCTCATGAACTGTTTTCTAAATCGTGTTAAAATGTGTATTTACGTTTACAGGCCTGTATTGACGCTGATGGCATGCACGTTGATCACATAATGAATGGAAAACCAATATTAAAGAGTGTTTGTGTAACTAAATTAACCATCTGTTTTCTTTTCATACTGACTCTGCTGGAAGTTACGGTGCGTCAATGTATGATCTACTACTTATGGGCCACCCTGTACGTTCAGTGATACTCTTACAAAATATAAGGTCTTCCACAATGTAATTACCGTCTGCAAACCGTACATAGCAGGTCATATTTGTATCCCTTTTAGGCCTACTGTGTGTGGCCTCATCCAGCTAAAAACCCGAATTCATTACTTTTTATTTTGAGAAATAATTGGTCATTAATATCCTCCGTCAAGTGTTGTAATCTGTGCTGATAGTATTGTTATACAAAGACACCTTTTGAAAGCAGTTTACCCGTAGACTCACCGATCATAGTACTTAGTAATTATGAAGAAACCAATATAATTAATTGTTCTGTGAACGGATGGGTCTTTTTACACTTCGCAACTCTATATTCAACCTTGTGTTATGACACTTGTTAAGAAAAATTACTTTTCTTTAAAATTATTTTAACTTTCTGTTAAAATAGTCAAAAGGCTTACCAAGCATGTTTCGATTAATGGTTTTTAAACATTTTTAGCTTACTTAAAGCATAAAATCTGGTGCCAAAACCTTCATACACAGTGCGCAATGTGGTCTCTTTTCATCGTTGAAATCAGTCGATGTAAAGACAAAGTACAAATAAATGTCATCATATTTGCGACATTTCCACTTCTTCAAACCTACTTCACTAGTTTGTGGGGTTTCCTATTTACTTTCACTCCTACACTGCTTATTAATGATCAATAAAAATATCGATTTTTAAGAATTATGAAAATCAACCTTTAAAACTGTACTTGTTCACAACAACACCATCCACATGATTTAATCTTCAAAAAATTATACACCTACTGAAAATTTCTATAAATATCTTTGAACTTTGAATCCCTTACCCTATCTATTAAATCCCTAATAATAAAATACATAACAAAGAAAGCAGGTTAAATTATTATTTGCACCACGTCTTACTACCCGTCCGGGTTATACATACGAGCAGGTTAAGTAAAAGCAAGATTAATGATAACTATGTTTCAGAGTTCAATACAAGCTTATTTGTTAGCTATAATGGTATTTCCATCTGTTACACAAAATATACAAGTGGTAATCGTCCTTCCCTTTGCATTTTTGTATTGTAGTTTCAAGGAGAGGGAAGGTCTCATTACATAAATAGCTTGTACTTATTTGCTATCGAAGGTGGTTACTAGTTGAACTCTGGAACGGAATTCATGAAGCACATGGTGAGTCAAAAGCAGTTGCAGAAGGTGGTTGGATAATGTTTAAATAGATACTTATTTAGAATTAGAGTGAGAATATGTCTTTTTTTTATTTATATATTTTAAATCCCCGACAGCCTAGGCTATCTTCTGGGACTATTTTGTTACAATGTAGCGGATGCTTACAGTACACACAAAGTTTAGTTATATAGGTACAATTAATTTTTTTAAAGTAAAATTTTACAAGATAAAGACATAGTAAAAGATTTATGACAAGATATAAAAATTACACATGGCAGCTAATGTAAAAAAGATCATTCAAACAACTCTATGTATATAAAGAGAAAAATATTAAGTTGTAATCATTGTACAAATCAAGGTTAGGTGTTTTTATTAAGTACACATTATATAGACTAAATGATGGAAACGAGCAAAGTGATTAGCCTACTAATTATATTACAGAAGGAAATTAAAGTTAGTAACTATGCGATAATATTTTTCAAAGAATTTTTTTTAGTAAAATAAAAATAAATGAAAAATAATATTATAATTCTTAGTTATGTAGGCCTACATACCCTATATAATTGTAGGTCCAAGCTATCGTTGTGTAGTTATTTAAAACTATTTATGGACAAAGAGTAAAGCAGAAAATGAAAATATAGAAAAAAAAGAATAAATCGTCAAGAGATAGGCCTACTTAATGACTACATGTTTCACCATAGTAATACAGTTCAAACATAGGAATTTAAAGATAAAAAAAGAATATATAAAAAGTAAGAAAAAAAATAACCAAAATATACTAAAATACCTAGATAGCACTCAACTCTTATTGTTGGTGGAAGGGTGTTATTGTGTGTGACGTGTTAATAGATTTTGGCCTGCCACAACTAGAACAATCTATTCACTATATTCACATCTATAGACTGAGAGACACTGAGAGACGTCTGTTCGTGTAGTGAGCTGAGAAAAACATAATCCTCTGCTGCAGTGACTAGAACAATCCAATGGTTAATTTACACTATTAAAATTATGACATCGAGTGTCATATGGTATCACTATGTATTTCTAAAAGAAAAACAGTAAGGGGGTTGTACAGTGTACGTTAGTGGTCCTTCCTATAATCTTATATACAGATTTATATTTATATTCTTAAATAACGTGATCTAAGCGTAATTTCAGCAAAAATAATGTAATATTTCGCAGTGCCACTGTAAACAAACCATGGCACCTTAGAGCGCTACGGTTCGAGGTTTGGGAAACCCTCCTTTATGTTATGATTGAGTTTTTATCTTTGATTAATTTGAAACTAATTGTTTATTCTTGGATGTTTGATAAATACATGGATCTTATGGATCCTCTGAAATCTGACTCATTTGGATATAGTTTTCTTTAAAATATGGGATTAATTGGAACCTACATATTATTTGATGTTACATAACCAATACGCAGTGCAGAGCAGAGCAATGCCCCATCCCCCTGAAGTCATTAATCATTCAAATGGTATATTGGGAAAATAGTCACGGCGATGTCCTGGAAGTAATCAGTATATTCAAGAAGCATGTTATTGACTCGCCCACCTCTGAATCAAGCTGACCTGTGTGTCTATTCCCTGAATGTCACAAGATAATTCAATTGTGAGAAGACACGGTCACGGGAAGTAATCTTGAAACTTAGTCTGCTGAGATAGTTTTGAACTAAGAGATAGTAATGTCAAGAGCAATAAGGAGTGTGCTTTAATATTAATAGAATACCTTGAAGACGTAGTGTGAGAACCTACTATTTAATCTGATAATTATTAATTATAATATTTGTATACATCTTAAGCCCATACACAGAAATTTTAAGTCACACAGTTATAATAAATATGAAACAAAAACAAATCCTGCAATAATATAATATTTTAAAGAGGTGAAATTTTGTGTTCATTAAAAATGCTAAGAATAACATAATTAAAAATATCTCACACTGAAAATGTGAAATTTGACGCTATAGAGAATGATTATAGAATGTAAACAATCCAATATGAATCTTTAAACTTTTACATCTCGAAAATCTTAGATAAATTACGAGTTTGAGTAAAGAAGAGTGTGATACTCCTTTGCTGAATAATCTCGCTTCTTCTTGAGAATAGATCCACTGAAAGGAGAAGGATGTGATAGAGTGAAAAGTAAAAGAGATATTCAATTATTATTATTATTATGTTTAGATAAAATACCTTGCTATAAAATAAAGAAAATTATCCTCTTAAACGAAAATCAGGGATCAATAGAAATATGCGATTAATACTGTTTCCAAATTTTACATATATGACATTAGTGCTTATTCTCGCTTTAGTTGGAGGTATTGGTAATAAAAAGGTTTATCTGGTAAGTAAAGTATGAAGGAGCATGAAATAGGTTCGTGCATGTGCAGTATTTTCCACTGATTCGCCAAATTCAGATATTGAAGCAACATGTCGTTTTACTGAGCTCCTGTGTTTATCTTCATATATTGAGAATCCCGGCTAATGTAAAGTCCTTGCAGTTATACTTTTATTCACGCAGTAAACGTAAGTGCTGCCGAAATAGGTAGTCAATTTTACAATTTTACCGGGCCAGACGTCATAAGTTAAGGAAATGTTATACAGTAATGTGGGCGGTTTTAGAAATGATCAAATGAAAATTAATTTTAGAAATGGCTGTAATTTTCCTTTTTTGTCAATGTGGAAATTGTGGGAGTGAACACCAAAGTCTGAGAAACCCATTGAATTATAATTTTGGAATTGGCAACACATTTACACAGATTTCACGTACGACACATTGCAAGATTTTTACAAACAATATGCGATATCATGAAATGATAGACTTTTTGCCAGATGGGGGCATAAATTATTAAATGAAGTTAAAACACATCAGTACATAACCTCAGATCTGACATAGTTTCTACTGCGTCAAGAGAATGATGGTGACAAATATCTCAACCAATGTGACACTGGTGATGAGACGTGTAAACAACTCAGCAGTCCACATAAGAGATGCATTTAAGTTTTTCAAAACAAAACAAATTAAAACAGTCAATTTCATGCCAAATGTTTATGACTACTGTATTTTTGGGATCAAACAAGCGTTTTCCTAGTTGTGTTCATAGCCACAGGAACCACGATTATTTCGAACATCTAGTGTGAGATTTTACAGAAATTGTGGAGGCTATAAAACAAAATTGTTGGTAAGCCGATTTACGGTGACGTCCTCTTGAGTTAAAGCGTTATAATTCACTCTTTTCAGATAACGGCAAATTGTTTGATTACCTACCGTACGGCCCTGACCTTTCTCCAAGTGACTACCACCTCTTCTTAAACCTAAAGAAGTTCCTAGGCTCAATGTTAAGTTAATGAATCAGATTACATTCTCAGTTACGAGCTTAAGTTTATTTGATATTAAAAAAGTAGATCTCATTTCAGTCAGCAGTACGTCTGAGAAATATATTTTAGGTTTCTGTGGCTCGATTCTAAATACTGCTCGAAAAATATTAATTTTAGTGTAATTTAGGATCATGTATTACTATCCTGTTTAGATTATATGCCTTTTTACTCATCATGCAAATAGGTTAGGGAAGGGGGAGGTTAAATTTAAAGGAAATTAACTCTAATTTGCTCGGAAAGTAGAAAACCTAAGGAAAACAATCCTTGGTACATTCAACTGGGATTAAAACCCCAATATCCTCATCATCGGTAGTTTAGTTTATTTCATGATTGAACACTTAAGACAACACGGCCATTGAAGTGAGCAATTAAATTTAGTTTTATACTTTCATTGTATTCCGTTAGTGGTTATCTTAGTTCCATTTATTTAAATTTATATCATGTTCTAGTATAAATCGTTGGCACATTAGAGGTGGGTCAAATATTCCCGGTCTCATTTTTAAGTTGTGAAAAAATAATTATATATTTTATGTAACGATAAAATTTGACAGTTATTGAGATTGCCCATTTTTATAAGTTTTCATTAAAATAAAGTTCTTGGATCTCAAACGGAATATTTCTCTTGCAATCTTTATAAAATTCAAAAGAGCCACCAAGTCATGGTCCCATAACCATAATACATGTTTCCGTATTTAACAATAGAAGTAAATTATTATCATGTGGACAGCCAAACATCATAGCGTCTATTAGGAATATGGCTATCAATCGGAAAAACTTGTTAATTAATAATAGCAAGGATCATAATTTTCACTGGTGTGGGGGGAAGGTCCTGATGATGCGATAAAATATAAAAGTTATGTTCTTTAACATATCCTGCAAATGCTTGAAATAAAGTTAAAACTGATTACATTATTTTCTGACAAAAGATATATTCTTGATTTACTTTTCAAACAATTGAATTTTATTGGTTTTAAGGTTTAATTTTAATGCCAATCGTGTTTATTTTATGAAAACTATATTTTTATTTTATTATTTATTTATATATATTGTAGTTAGAATTGGGAATTTTAATCCATCTTTTTGGCTACATTAAAATACCAAAAGTTAAGGCTGATGATCACTGTTATTGTTTTATGAACCAATATTTAAAGATAATTGAAAGGTAACGGTACTTGGAGGAATTTTATTATGTCATTGATTACGTAGCCAAGTACACGTTATTTATATCTTAATACGAAGCCTACCAAACATAGGTCTACATTTATATTTTAAATAAATAGAGTAATAATAACTACACTAATAATACTTTGCTATCAAAAGCTCAGGTCATCATATGTCGTTATTCATCTGGCGCTAACTTATATTATTTTTACATTTGTACCAACTGTTTCAAAGTCAAAACTTAAATTGAACATGCTAAGACTAAACACATTTGGTAGCCAAAACAATTTCAAATGCAATCAATATAAGAAAAGAGCAAATTATTATATGAATAAATTATTTTTACACACAACATTTGAAGATAATCTACAGTTAGAAGAAAAATGATTTCTAACATAATCTCTTACTTGATACACATAATATTGTTGAAGATTTTAGCAGTAGCCTCAAGCACTAATTTAGCAAGTAAAAGTGAACAGTGCAGGTAATTACTTAATTCTTCCTAGATTAAACTAGTATATTTTAACAATATTGATATGGAAATTTTAGCTACAATAAGTGCAGAGTGGGAAAATAATGGTTCGTTTTAAAATACCTTTGAATGTATGAACAAATATACATCTTGTTTAGGTTGTGTTTGAGATATTCATATAAAATAAAACATTTGAAAAGGAGCTGCTTTGTTTCAAATCAGGAAGTATTGTGTAGTGAGTCAACTGTATTTAAAATGTAATTACTTCATATCAAGGAGAAGGTTGTCCGAAAACAACACTCGTTTAATACATAACCTAAGATCAAGAGGTAAGGATGCCCAAGCAGGTGAACTGCCGTGTGATATGGATTTATCTTCACCCCCAAACAAATTTATTATATATAATAAGAGTATTCTAGATAATTTAATTTAGGTAGCTGAATTTTCAATATGGAAGGCTATGAATGAGGCTAAATTACTAAATAACAATTCATATAATTTCACATAATCTTTTAAAGGGTTTTGGTAAAGGATAGGTCACCCATCTCTGAGTGGATTAGTATCTGCCTTATGTGTACTGTATTCAAAATAGTTGATGATTAAGTAGTATTATGTAAATACGATCATGCGTGTAGAGAAAATAAATTAACAAAAACGATAAATGTGCAGATTAAATGGGGTAAAGTGGATGGATGAAGGGTGCTGTGCTTCTCACCATGTGTCGTCACTCTTGAGATCAATTATGTTAATCAATTATTTCGGTGAGCGTCATTTTAAAGAATGTCTCAAGGCGCAAGAGGAAGAACCATAATGCTCCACTATACAAATCAGTAATTTAGAATGCAAAGATCATGTGCAAAAGATAATATTTGGCAGGCTACTTATTCTGATAAATAAGAATATCTGAAACTAAGAGATGGAAAGTTTATTACAGGTAGGAATTGGGTAACCCACAGTGATGTTGATATAATGCAAATTACTAGGGATATGTAATAAGAAACAACATCGATAATTTGAAAGATATGAAGAGAAAGCATTGTGGGCTAAATGTTTGTATATAATCTTAACAGATGTAAGTACTAGACATAGCCTTTACTCAAAAGGCAAATAATATTTGTGCAAATTCCACCAACCAAGAAAAAGTGCAACATTTTTGTACACATATTTATTGCCAGATACCACAATAGAAGAGATAAAGATAGTAGCTGGAAATTTACCATCGGAAGATTTGTTTAAAATTTGTTTGCATGGCAAAACACAAAATCCAAATTAAAGTTACAATGTAATGTATTGGGTCATCTTCCAAAAACTGTTTTTGTAGACTTACAACTTTAAATTTTTGTGTCCTATAGACAATAATTTGTTTCAATAATGTGTGAGTATTAAATGCAATGCTTTAAAAGCAATTGGCATTTAACCTGGAATGAACACTGAAAAAGGATTAATAACATTATATATCGTTCCCATTCAAAAGTCAAATATTCAGTTTATCAGGACTCAAAACAGGCAAAGAGGATATATAGAGAACAACTTGAATAGAAATGTTCGAAATCAAGAATATTAACAGGAATGAGAATAATTGGTTGGTGTGACTTAGTTACGAGTTCAGAAATAATTTTACTTTTAAATTAATTACAAAAAATAGGGCAGGATGGATGAACAGTGTTGCCTATCAAGCCGATGTTTATTATTTGTTTCAAATTATACCGATCATAAATCTCTATAAAGTGTTTAATTACATTTTAAATGTTATAAAAATAATTATTTTTAATAATATAACAATTTGGATTTAAAAATAATAAAATACATGACATTGGTATGCTGAGAGAATCTTCAAAGAGTACTGAAGTCATTGAAGAATTTTAAATTAGTTTCATCAACTGGAAAAAGGCGTTTTATAGAGTTAAGTGAAAGAATCTCATGGAAATATTCAAGAATATCGGCATCAACTGGAGTGACAGAAGGAGATGTAAAACTGTGACTGAGACCGTGAGTGAAGGTTAGGTTGAATGAAGGAGAGACCAACAGCGTGGAGATAGGAAGAGTAGTGAGAGAGGGATGATGTTTGTCACCCTGTCCTTTCAAATTGTATGTCACGTGGCTGGTCAGGGAAGGGAAGCTCTAGCGATACTTGGAACTTTCAGAATAGGGGGACGCTTAATCAACACAACCAAATACGTAGATGATCTACCATTCCTGGCCAAAAATAAAGAAAAGTTTAAGGAAATTATGGACCCTCTGGTGGATATAAGTAGAAAATATGGCATGAGGATCAACATTGATAAGTCAAAAGTGATGTTTATTTCAAAGAATGAAAATCCGCTGAAATTAAAAAATTAGAAACCTGTAGCTGGCACATATAGAGTAGTTCAAGTACCTGGGAAGTCCACTGACAAAGAATGCACCAAGGAAATTAGGTCAACAATCACCAAATCCAAGGAAGCTTTCAACAATAAGAAGTTATCCTCCTTACCAGAAAGTTGAGTTTGGAACTGAGGAAGAGCCTGATGAAATGCTACATTTGAAGCATGGCACTGAAAGGATCAGAAACTTGGACTCATAGGAAGATGGAAAAAAATACACGGAGAGTTTTGAAAAGTCGTGCTGGAGAAGACTTTAGAAGATCAGGTGGGCAGACAGGGTGACAAATGAATAAATCCTGAAAAGTGTGGTAAGAGAATCATTTGGCATGTGAATCTTCGGTACAAATCAAACGGGATCTGACAAATTCTTAAAATAAACTGTCGTCTGCATGATATCATAGGAAAAATAGTTGAGGGAAACAAGAATTTAGGAAAAAGGAAGAATCAAATATTGTATTATTTTAAGGAAAGAAGAAAATTCTGGGATCTGAAAAAGGAGTCAGAGGTCAGAGCATATTGGCAGTCTAAGTTCACTGAGAAAAGAATGGACCTGTCGTAAGATAGAAATCCTAACAATCTAACAATATTACTACTATTACTAATAATAATAATACTAAGATTAAACTGTTCAAATGGGACATCATTTTTTGGTTCAGTGTAGTAGGTTTGCTTGTGTACAGTTTTAAATGAAAATTATATTTAATTTAAAGGTAATTAAATATTTTCGTTGTTACTACCAAATTTAAAATTTATTTAATTTTGGCCAAATTGCCTCTGCCTTTCTCATATTGAAGTTTTTGATAGTTTTATTTAGGAATACTATTTATAAATCTGTACAAATATAATGAGAAATATATTAATTTTTTAATAAAAAAATAAATTAATATTTTCGTTCTTTAAATTTTTAAGTATTATTATAAGAATAACTAATTTTAAAATATCTTTAGAAGTTTAAACTAGTGAATTAATATACGTATTTCAGTGGTTTTGTGCAATCAATGTATAAATATTTAGGAGAGGGGTAATTTTAAAGTTTTCATCGGAGCATGAAGGGGGAAAATATATGTTTTTATTCAAATTACACACTGAAAAATAGATATATAAGTAAAGTTGATAGCCTTTGACGAGTGAACTTTTAACTAAAAAGTGAATGAGGACTTATTATATAGATCCTTTCCAAATAAAAAGTTTAAAATACATTTCAGTGCAATAATCTGCAGCCATCCCTGGAACGAGCCACGAGTTAGTTTATATATACACTGATATTACTACTTAGGCAAGGAAAACCCTCCAGTAACATTACTGGATGTTCATTAAAGTCACCAAAGGGGAGGTAGCTAAGGGTAAGTTACAATAATAAATTGAAGGACTACCACATTGAACTTACAAGAACGGATAAACTTGAGCTGACACACTTTACATAACATCGTATCACATATTATGTTTATGTATGTTATTTTGTGATGAGCCACTTGAATCAACCATAAGATTAATTGCTCTATGCTTCCGGTTGGTAGGGAGTACAAAAATAACTTGCGAGCAATTGGATGTGCTTATTATCCAATCTTACATATTTGGGACTAGTAAGATTGGGTAACTATTAAATGTCAGATATCTAAATATATCTAAGACAAGCTGGTAATAACTATACCATCCAACTAAATAATATATTGTATTTCATTAAGGAATAACATTTATGCCCATACATATAATATATCTCTCTCTCTCTCTCTATATATATATATATATATATATATATATATATATATATATATATATA
>CABFVZ010003347.1:0-12979 GCA_902151445.1 Timema monikensis | reverse complement strand
TCAGAACATGTAACCTCACAATTTCACTACCCCCCCCCCCACCCTCACCCCCTCATATTTATAATAATGAATATAATATGAATAATTGACCGTTAAGACCTTCTGAATAGTGAATAATTGAACTTCTTAGAATAATTCATAGTTATGTTTGTGTACCATAGGTGGCATTGATTTCAAATTCTGTGGTATTTGACGTACTCATAATTGAACTTCGAGAATAATTTATAGTTATGTTTGTGTACCATAGGTGGCATTGATTTCGAATTCTGTGGTATTTGACGTACGCACCAATACATGCGCAAGTCTATTGCGTCGTGGCTTGGCGTTGTTTTGACATTTCAATTTCTGTACGATGTGTTTCGATATTCCATGTATCACAATCGCGTGAATATTGAGTGTATTTTTCATCAAGTGTACTCAAATACATACATTGGGAAAATGTGTAAGGTCCATATATATAATTATTATGTACGTGTGTAAGTCACTGAACTCCTCCTAAACGGCTGGACCGATTTTGATTAAATTTTATGTGAGTGTTTGAGTGGGTCCATGGATAGTTTGGATTCACAATTGGACCCGGTAGGTGGCGCTGCATTCAGGTTCTAGGATTTATTTTTAGGGATTCTTGGGGGGTCGGGAGGGGATTTTTTGCGCATGTATTGATGCGTAGGTCAAATACCACAGAATTCGACATCAACGCCACCTATGGTACACAAACATTACTATGAATTATTGAACTTATGATTTTTTTAACGGTCAATTATTCATATTATATCCATTATTATAAATGTTAGGGGGTGGTGGTGGATGGCGAAAGGTGAAATTTTGAGGTTACATTTCTGATATGCAAAAAATCTTTTTTTTAAATTCCCCCACCCCCCAAAAAACCCTAAAAAATAAAAAAATCCTAGAAGCTGATTGCAGCGTCATGTATAGTATTCAACAAGTACATACTATTTAGATGGTACGTATATAGGTAAGTTGTTCTGCGTAGGCCCGCAAAGGTTCTAGGCCCAAAACAGTATATTTTTTGCACCATGAAAATAGAAAAAATTAGAAAGTAATTTGCATTTTGTATGTTGTCTTGACACACCCTGAATTTGTAATATTTGTGTAACGCATTAATTGGAGTTCATTGTGAATTTGTAATTGTGATGATCACATAGTATTTGTTTTATTATCGAAATCATGTATGCCACCCAAAATAAAAGCCAACGTTTAAGCAGGACAACGTCTGTCGGATCCACTAGTTTTAAATATAATGTAAATTAACCACAAGTAATAATAACCGAGCTTAAACTATGTTCATATATCAATCCTATTAGTTAAGATTGTGGTAAAAAATGGAAAAGTAAGTTGACTAATATTCAATGTCAAAATATAAATATAAAATGAACATATTTTAAAAGCTGACCTTTCTTTTTAAGATTGTAGTTATAAATTATCTATTAATGTCCAATATTTTTAATTATTGCATATTGTTGCTAATAAAAATGAAATAGTTTCAAAGAATAGATAATTAGTTGTTAAAGAGTTTTAATTAAATCTATTAAAAAAATTATTTTAGAATTTTTAACTGCATTTATCACGTTTACCTATTTTACCCCGCTTAGCCTTATTAAAGATTTTAACTTTTTATAAAGAATCTTTACAGTTATTTTAACCTTTTGTATTATTCCGAAAAAAGTTTTGTTTGTTCCACATTTGTTCTTGTACAAACGAGACGTAAATTTTTGAGACTTTGTTTACTCGTGAGATGCCATCTTTACGGTAGCATCCTCACTTTTAAAAATTTATGCTTTAACTATTGCAATCTCTTATTCCTCGTTTGTTCCGGATTGGTCTGCAAAAATTATCGTCTCTTCCGTTTTGATAAACTCACAAAAACTATGTTTACAATGGGAGGGCCAAATTCACGGTACCCCCTCCTACCCAACTTGTAAAAAATCATGTTTTTATGATTGCAATCGTTTGTTTCTCTTTTGTTCCGGATTGTTTAAAATAAATAGTTTGTTCCGTTTTGATAAACCAACAAATGGTATATTACAATGGAAGGGTGCAAATAATTCACTTTGCCCACCTCCATCCCACTTTTGGAAATTGACATATTTATGGTTGTGATATTTTTTCCTCGTTTGTTCCAGATTGTTCCGCAAAATATAACAATAAGTGATTGCTTTCTTTTTAGGTCGGAAATTATGATTCCTCTGTCTAGTTAATAAATTTCTTAAGATAGAAATGCGTGGACAATTTTTTGTATGATCAATTTTGATCAAAAATGTATTTAGTAGAAAATATTATTTTCAAACCTTCAGATAATCGTGTTAAATACAATAATTAATATAAGACATTCTCAACCTAGTTATTTTTAACAAGGTTAGTATTAATATTTAATAAGTAGGGCTTGGATGTTGATGAAATTTCATCTTTTCACTGAGCGGTCTTTTGCAATGTTTCAATATATAAAAACAATGTTTAAGACATCACGTTTAAAAATATATCCTTTATAATTAGCTTTTTTTTTTGCATTTGTCGTTGTTTTTTAATTTTAAGGGCATTTTATTTGGTTTTGGAGAATTATTCCTTCATTTTTTGAAAAATATTCTCATTTTAGTTCATTATGTCATATTGCTATATTATTTTATGAACTTATGTCTCCAAGCCTTAAATAGAAGTTTATAAAAAATCGTAATTTAAAAATACTGAAATAAAACAATTCAACATCATATTATTTTGCTAATAACTGGCTGAAGGCTAGCTGGCTATCCAAAGACAGGCCGACACTCGCTTTTGCTGAAAGCAAGTTATTTGCAGAATGGAATGTCTGGAATATTACCTTGAGTCACAAGTACTTCTCTCGCACATACAGGTGTTAGGGTGGAAGGGTAAGGTGAAAGCGTAGTTTTCCGTGAACAGTTCACAACGTGAAGTTGATGTAGTAGTTGTTCTGTATCGTGCAGTACACTGTAGAGTTTCAACACCACTTTTAAAATGCCTAAAATTAAACCTAGTGTCTAAGGTCATTTAAGACAAATAGTAGTAGAGTTTGGTGATAGTGTGTCTTTTACTATACTATATAAGTTGTGCGAAACCTAAGTATCGGCTGAAAGACGGTTTACTGTGACACAGCATATTGGTCGCGAGAAGCATGTGTGTGCTCTTGAGCTTGCGTCAAAGAAAGTAGCAGTCCAACGCTTGCTACCTTCAGTTGCTTCAACATCCACCAAGTCCTCACAGTTTAGTAAAGAACTATGTGACGTGTTAGTGTCAGCAAAATTCCACTATATAAACTCTATAATCCAAAATTACATGCATGTTTGATAAAAATACACGAACCAAGAAATACCAGACAAGCAGACTTTATGTAAGAATTATTTACTTCAGTGCTACAAAGAAACTTTAAATAAAATAAGTTGCGGTACTCTTGGAAAGAAGCTATGGGTTTCTATTGATGAGAGCACTGATGCTGTAGGGTGCTATGTAGCCAATTTGGTAATTCGAAAATTAGAATTGGATGGACCAGGTTAAATATTTTTATTAACCACCGAAGTATTAGAAAAGGTCAATTACTCGATAGTATCCTAAATATTTGGCAGTGCTATGTTTCTTCTGTGGCCTGAGGACATAAAAAATGACAATGTTCTTTTAATTCTAAGTGATGCAGCATCATATATGGTACGAGCAACTGATGCATTGAAGGCATTTTACCGTGAAATGGTACATGTCATGTGCCTAGCACATGGTCCACATATAGTTTGTGAAGAAGTGCGAGCAAATTATGTCAACATAAACACGCTTGTGGCAACAATTAAAAAGGTTTTCTTAAAAGCACCTTCACGTGTTGTACATTTCAAAGCAGAAGCACCGGACATCGCGTTACCACCCCAACCTATCAGCGCACGCTGGGGCATATGGTTACATGCATGTTTATATTGTAGTGAACATTTACAGGTAGTGAAACAAATAGTATATAGTTTTGATTGTGAAGAAGCTGCTTCAATACAAATTTCTCAAGATATGTTCTCTGAACCAAACATGGAGGCCAGTTTGGCATTAATTAGATTGAACTTTGCATTATTGTTGACAACGATCACAATACTGGAAAAAATGGGTAAGGGAATTGTAGATTCCATTTCACTACTAAAACAGGTGGAGACTGGTGTTAACAACGCTCGTGTAAATATTGCTACATCTATTGTATGTAAACTGAAAAAAGTGCTTGATAAGAATAAAGGGTATAAAACTTTGTCTCAAGTCTCACATATACTCTGTGATAATAAATATTACATGGATGGGATTGAGGGTGATTTAACAGCCAACGATCTTACCCACTTCAAGTACGCTCCGATCACATCAGTTGATGTAGAACGCGACTTTTCGAGGTATAAAAACTTGCTGGCAGATAACCGTAGATCCCTCACTTTTGACAACTTGAGAATAACATTTATTGTTTAGTGCAACTCGGACTAAGGTGAATTAAACGATCTCATATTAGTTTGTGCCGATTATCTGAAGAATTATTTTTAAACATTCATTATAAGATCTTTTTTTTTTTCATTTTATGATGCATTTTCTTAAGTTTTAGGTCATTTAATAAAGTCATTTTCTAACAGTTTAAATTGCTTTTTTTTTACGTCATCAACATCCAAGCCCTATTAAAAATGTTTAATATTATATGACAATATTGTTGATCATTCCACGAAAAGATTCTTACATATAACACCCCAAAAATTCACAAACTTTCCAATAGTATGGATTAAAATAAATCATATTTTATTACAAATAAGACCTGAAGATGGTGTCACATCACTGAAACATGCCGTCGTCATAGAAGACTTAAGCTTATATAAAATAAGGAGAAAAGAACCAAAAATAGTAATTAAGAAGATATAAGCTTATTATCTATTAATCCTTACCAAATAAATATTAACATTATTAAACATAGTTATACTTAGATTATAAATACAAAATATATTGCATGATTAATCAGTGAATAATTCTTATTTATAAATCTTAAAATAAGTTTATTCAGAATATTTAAAATAAATAATGTTCAAATTATTTTTAATTTGAAGATTAATCGACAAATAAGCAGGGACCAAATTTTGATGAAAAGACTTTCTTTTTTTATGCATTCCAGACAATGCTCATTTGTACATCAATTCTGTTCATAATCCCCCGGTGTGTGTGCACTTTTTTATAGATAATTTTTAATCAACTTTTGTATTTTTAGAGTTTAGGTAATATTTTCTTTGTTTGCATCCTCTAAGATTAATTCTTAAGCATTTTTGAATAATTTCCAGACACCTATGTTAAATTGGTATATTCTTAAATGCTATAAATATTTTACAATTGCATATTTTACATATTTTTATTACATATTTTTTAATCAAACAATTGTTGGAATAAATAGATAATGTTGAAGATTAACTGTGTATCCTCCTTGATTATCATGTCTGTAACGTATATATTGCCGATGAGACGCTGCAACTAAGTGGTGAAAAGTTGAGCAGGGATGGGATTTTTTTTTAAAAGATTTTTAAAAATCAATGCCATTTTTAATAGAATGCAAGAGTTTGGTTGTTAAAAGACTTTAATTGCATATCTATTTTCTAGTTTTTATCTCTAAAGTACGAGTTTGATTTAATCGTGTGCGCTCATTTAGATTTATTGTTAGAATTCCTAGTTGATTTTTGTAAATTTGTTTTTATTCTTTTAATTTTAGGGCATTTTTAGGTACTTTTATAGCAATCTAGGTCTGTAGCCCATTACTAAAACTTTGATTAATTTGAATAAATCATTTTCATTGTCAAGGAGTTTCTTAGTCTACTTCGCAAGTGGTAGAATAGGAATAAATGACATTTCATCCATAATGCCGCTTTGTGGTCAAATATACTACTTACTATATAATAATATTAATAGTAGCAAACTAAAGGAGGGTGTGATTTCAACGCTTCAGGAGCTCACTGGATAGGGAGGTAAGATCTCAGAAATTGGGTAGTGAGGTATATAAAGATATTATTCTTGACTGAATTTTATGGCATGCAGTAAGATGTAATCCAGGTTTCCCAGTTTTTATATTTCTGACTTGTTGCTTAGCCTCTTTATTGTTCTATTGTGAATTGTGTGTTAATCCAAGACAATATTGTCCATACTATAGACATAGAGGGTGACACCTTCTTTACTCAACACCTTGTGCGATCATACAGGTCACATACACACACAAGGCCATCATCATCACTAGTAACACAAGTTTATTTAGCATTTGTAAAATATATAAGAACGAACAAACTAAAAATTGATGCACAATAATCTGGAGCAAACTAAAAAAGCTATAAAATAAAAAATATAAATGTTGTTATTTAACTAGTTGAAATGTGGAAATGGAGCTTGTCCTAGTGATAAAAATAAAATAATTTTAAAAGCATCAACATGAAACAAACACTTTATTTTTCAAGCGATTCAGAACTAAATTAAGATAGACATATTAAGAAGCATTCTAACAAATTAAGAAAAAACTATAAAGCAAAAATGTTCAATTTTTTAAAGAAGGGGAGAGAGTTAATACTAAAAAAATATTTGAGGCTGTACAAAAAGAATTAACCAAAATTGTTTGAAAAAATACCCAAAAAAGCTCAGAAAGATTATTATTGATTGAAAAAATAAAATTTCATTGTTCAAATAAGTATATGTACTGGTATGTGGGGAATGTAGTTGCCATAAAAAGTCAAACAGCGCTCCAAATGTATATTTATCATGTATGGTCCTACCAAAACAAAACGTGCTTATTTTTTGGGAGGAACCATCCAAAACAAATGAAGAACAAACGATTGCAATCTTAAACACATTGATTTTTAATAGTGTGTCTTTGGGAGATTGGGAGAGGTGGGGAGGTCAACTTTGCAGACGTAGTACATTGCAAACATACATGGGCGTAAAAACATGGAACCAACTAATCTTTCTAGGAACATTCCGGAACAAAGAAAACCAACTATTGAAATCATAAAAATATAATTTTTTTGAAAAGTTTTTAGGTAAAAAGGGAGAGGCAACTTCCTGGCTGTCCAAAGTAAACATATCATTTGTGAGCGTATCAAAAGGGAAATAATCTATTTACTTTTTTTGCTGGTCAAACCAGGTAAAACGAAAAAAAGACGATTGTTATCATACAAACATTGGTTTTTAAAAGAGAAGGGCGAGTTCACGGACGTTCAATGTAAATGTATCATTTGTGGGCGTATCAAAATGGAACAAACGAAAATATGTTTTGAACAATCCGGAACAAACTATCTCAACCATAGAAAGGTATATTTTAAAAGTGTGTGTTTGTTGGGGGGGGGGGGNNNNGGGGGGTGTGGAGGCTAGTGGGAAGGAACCCCCCTCCCCAATGTAACCATATCGACCATACCGAAACGGAAAATGTGGAAATTTTTATTGAAAAAACTGGAACACTGATTGCAATTATAAAAATAAGAAATTTTTTACAAGCGGGGAGTCTACCGTGAAGTTGGCCTCTCATGAGTAAACTAATTAACACAAGTTCATGTCCCGTCTGTACGATCAAATGTGGGTACACTCACTACAAAATTGTCTTATTGCTTCCTCTCCCATTTCACATATTAATAATTGTTTTGTAATTTTGGTGCTAAATACACCCTTATTTTCTTTAATTTTTCTTAATAGTGCCACTTTACCGGGAATAAATCGTGCTTGAACTATTTAATATAACTGCAATGAGACGATAATTTTGGCTTAGTAATATATAAGTATAATTTCTGTCAATATAAAATAGTATTACTGTCAAGATACAAATGTATTTAGGTGGATAAGCTAAATTATGGGATTTTATATATAAACGTTTTATTAATAACACTATAGGCCTAATGTTACATGATATTTTAATAGTTACACGCATTTCAGTTGAAGGACGAAAACAACAGGACAACTCGCCCGCTTTGGTGATTGCATGGTTTAATTGGTTACTCTCGTACTATATTAGACTTCCGAAAACGGGTAGATAAGGGTTCAGTGATTTTCCACTATCACTTTTTTTTTAATGCAAATGCCGGTGCACTTCGTCTAAATTAAACCTTCTCATTCCTAAGACATTAGTGTATTTAGTAGATAGGCGTATAAATCGAACGGGTAGTATATATATATGTATATGTATATATGTATGTATATATATAATTGCCAGAGGAGAGCCGTATTTTACTCTGTTCTTAATGCTCTTCTCAGAAGGCAGACGCTTCATTAGTAGTTTCTAACAATCTATCCCTATGGATGGGATATTTTTGTACTTGATTTAATAGATTTTAAAATAAAAAGTAATGTGATTCTTTCTATACGGACAGTTTCGTAATTACATTTATTTTCAACCTGTGTTTTTATGTTCATTGATTCGGTAGAAAAACTTGAACTGGAGTAATCATGAGTAGCAAACAAATATTCTATGAGCATTCACATGCGCACTTGTTATGTAAATAGTTAATGTTATCAACCAATATAAAACTCATTTCAGAAAATGTTTTGTATAAGTACATATTTAAAATATAATATAAATTTTGAGTCTATGTGGTATATTATATGTACTATGAATAAATGTATAAAATTCTCGTATATTTCACTAAAACCATTACCATTTCTTTTTCAAAACATCAATATCTAGTTTTATAGTTTCAATTTCAATTAGATAATGTATATCTTCTGTGCATACAGTCCTAATAAAATATTGTCAACTAATGCTACTAAGCCCATAGTCTCCATTTTATATTAAAGTTACTGTTTTTTTTTAACAAACGTCATTATAGTTGGTTGTACACCCGATAATATTTGACTTTATAGTGCTACTGAATAAAGTAAATAAATATTACATTTTTTTGGGGTATTGAAGTCATCTTAAAGAGACCCCTTCAACTACGGAACCTGGCTCATTACTGACAGAAGTATCTAATAATCATAAAACACATTATTATCTTCTTTGTTGGAATATTGACACGAACATTAGAAATAATTTATATTAGTTAACTTTAGTTTTATTTAACGAACTAAAGTTAAAATGCTAAAAGTTGAAAGAATAGAAAATTTTACAAGTGGAAGAAGATAGTTTGAATAAAAAAATAAAATGTAAATGTCAAAGAGGCAATATCGAGAGATAAAGAATGTGTTTTTTAAAGAACACGAGAAAAAGTTGGAGTGATGAAAGATTCTTTAACTTTGATATAATTTTTAGTGAGATCACGTGATCGGTAGCTGTCATTTTTGATAGATATTAGCTATGCCGATGAACTAATAATAATTCATATAAATTATTTTCAAAATTGAGAGAATAGAATACATAACTATATATTTTCTAGTCTCCTATTCCCGATGGTTTTTCACCATAGTTAGTTTAATTCCATTAAATATAGTTTTTACTTCCCATTTTACTATACATTTGGGCTTTCAGCATATTCGCAATTATGTTCTAAGCATTCTAAAGGTAGAATTTATAGAATGTGTACACGTTTTCTCAAAAAGGGAGAATGGACAGCCCTTTAGACACAAGAAAATTACCTCAGTACATAACCATCACACAAGAAAGATTTACAAGACTTGACCAACGCATTTGTCCATGTGTCCACAAATGTTTGTTTCATGATCTTAAAATAATTTATTCCTAGGATATAATTTTATTTTTATTAAAACAAGCTGTTTAAAGTTTTTAAGGAAACAATTTATTGTTTTAAGGTTAATTACCCTTTATGCATATAAATATATGGTCTATTGTAAGGCTAATGGAAATGTTTTGTAGCTAGGCCACAGTTAGTTGAGAAGTTTCATCATTATATGAATAAATGTGATTTTTTTTCTTGGCAAGTAACTTTGCTTCTAGAAATCTGAGCTTCTACAACTTTACACATATTGTGATAAGAGCAATTTGATTATTAAAATTGAATGGCAAGATTTATATATACCATTAGTATAAAGTTTGAATACCAATGCTCTCAATATACTAAACTTTATTCAACTTTTAAATATTTACACGCAATTCTATGAACTATATAAAAATATGTTTTATCTATAAGACACATATGACAAAGATAAACCTGAATTTGTACCGTCATATTCATATAGGCCTAGTAAGAAATATTTTTTATGAAGTTCCAAAATATTTTTTCTTGTCAATCTTAAAAACAATTTAATATAGTATTAATTTTAATATAAAGCTGTTGACACCATCTATAAATGTGACCTGTACAGATTGCATTACTTAACCTATTAATAAATGAGAGCTCATTTATGGACATAAGCAGTGGATTCCAAGCAGTGGCCGCAGTAATCTAACAAGAAAGCAGAGGAATATTTTACATTTTAAATATGAGGCCAAGGTTCTAGTAGTCGTTCAGTGCCAAAAAGGTGCATACATTTCACTAGTAAGTAAATTTGATTATTTTGGAAATAATTTTTTCAATTTCTATTTTATTTGCTTAAACACCTACAAACCTGTTAGGATATAATTCAAACAAGTATTTTGAGACAAACTACTTCATTAATATAGCTTTTAGATATTTAGAAATTTAGTTACTGTTGGATACCGATCATCCTAGAGTGTTTTTACTAAATATATTTGTATGTATTATATTTTTACGTATATACATGTGTAGTGTACTACATATATAAACATGCATTTTGGGTTTAATAGCCTCTGAGTTGAGGATGAAGACTAAAACAACTTATAGAACCACCATGACCCTAATTTGATGTCAGATTATCGATTACCTCTCCACTATATGTAAACTTTGTTTAACCTGAAAAATAGCAGTTTAACCTTGATGGATCGCACCATTAATCTTTCTTATCAACCACACCTTAATAGAACAAATCAAGGGCAGATAAATACCGTTACACTCTTAAATTGCGGTAGATGATCTTATTGACACTTGCCATATTTTTTAACACATAGGTTTCCCCAGAAGCGCTCTCCTTTCTTACCCAGCGTAGATGATATCTTATAGCTTAAAATGACCATCATTATTTCAATGACATTATCGTGATATACTATACAACAATCACTTAAGCGTATAATGCAAGCAATATCGATAAGAAGAAAAATCCACTTATTTTATATTAAATATGAACATTATAATAATTGTGTTTAAGTTTTAAGAGTTTCTAAATACATATACAATACGTCATAAGTAACATTTAAATGATTTGAGAAAGTTGAAAATGTTAAGGTGGATGCAGCTATAATAATGAATAAACCTTCAATGTTTTAAATGTATATTTTTAATACAAGGTTTAATTTTTATATATATAATATACCTCTTGAAATATTTAAAGATAGAAAAACATTAAAAGATTTCCCTTTAGAAACCTGTTTTTGTTTTTATTTTACATGGATAAATTATGATGAACAAATTATAAGAATAGTTCACATTTATTTATGAAAAAAATACGGGTCAATAGCACCTTTAATTTATGTATGATGGCGTTTTGAATTTGCATAGTGTGAAACTAGATTTACACACTAGAGTGATGTTTGTTCACCCAATTTATATATACATTGATATTATTTTTTTTATTTTTTTATTATTATTATTATTAGCACCGCGTCTTACTACCCGTTCGGGTTATACGCACTTAAGCTCATGTGTAATGGTAGGGTGATTGTGAGATGAAATGGAGGACCGACAATTTAACGTGGAATTCGAACCACGGTGGAGGCCTAGCATTCCCCCATTGATAATATTGACTACTCGTCAAACATTAAGTTAACTTTAGATTAATTTGAAAACGAAATATACGTATTTGTTTAAGTAGTTCAATAGACTGGATTCTGCCCCAATTATATAGACAATTATAATAAATTTAATGTGGAACAACAATCTATTATATACCATAATATAATTTTGGGTGAAGAAACAAACCACTTTCAGTGGTAGTCGATTGTTCCAAGGCAATATACACTGTTTCCCCGTTCCTAATCAGGTAAATGTTCGAATCTTAACCGAATTCACTGGCATGAATTAAACACCATTCCATAATCGATAGCACATGTGCCAAATTAATATAGCGTTCCAGGTTCCATTCCCGGCTTGGTCAAAGATTATTTATTTGTTAGTTGTTGGATGGGGGACTAAAGCTATGATTTTCATAGTATTAATCTAGTTTTTAATTAGTGTATTTATATAATTAAAGTTTTCGTAAAGTTCACCTAAAATACACAAAATACCAATAATGCTTTTGATTTAAATTAATATAAGTTAATGATAGCCACTACACATGTGCCAGACGTAGCATTGCGTGTTAATATAAATAATAGTCTTTCTGAGTATCAATGAATCCCCCTAATTATACCATTATAAATGTGAACTAATGTCCTCCTAGAAAGACACATACCTAAAAATCCGTCTAACAATTGTGAGCTATTTACCTAGTGTTTTGGTCATTATTTTAGTTCAGAAAAACAAGGTGATTGGAAATTTAATATTATTGTTATCCAACATAAATCTAAGGTTTTAAATGACTCATAATATTATAATCAATCAATCAATCAATCTAATAAAATAGGTATTGAGAAAATCCTAGGTAGTGGCTATATAATTACTAACATGGAATTTTTTGCTTTGTCCTTAATCCAAGTTAAGGCTCTGCCTACCCATAAATGCACGGTTCTAAACAAAAATATATATTTTTGTTTATATTTAATAATTCAACATTGTTGTTTTTTATTTATTTTAGTAACATATTTGGGCATCTTTCATAATTCTTATGGAATTTTCAAACCATGCTAAAAATAGTTGTTGAAATATTTTCATTAAAATGTTTCCATTTAAATGCATTTTAAATGGGAAAACAAAAATTATTAATTGATTTATTTATTTTCTTTGTACAATTAAGAGAGACTGTTTGTTTATAACATATTATTTAATGAATAATTTCTTTTTCTTTTTAGACATATTTTTTAATTTGGGTTAGCTTCAATAATCACGAC
>CABFVZ010003346.1:41861-77835 GCA_902151445.1 Timema monikensis | reverse complement strand
ATTTTTCTTATGCATTTATTGTTTACTAAATAAAACTATATTGTCAAATTGATATGTTGAGTTTTCTAATTTAGTACAAATGTACTATTGTGTGAATAGTACATTACGATGGCGTATAGACATTTCTTATCAGGCTAGCGTTTTAATTATTACAACAGTGCTCAGCTGTCATGTTCATCTCTAGGATTCCGTTAGAATCTCGTTGGGATGCATGGAAATAAATCTCGATATTGAGATTTTCGATCTTGTTTTCTCTCTTGCATGCTGGACCGGCCGTTTGGGCTATCCGAGTATTTATATTGATGGAACAGGAGTCTATAATAATAAAAGGAAGTGTTTGTCTGTGTGTTTTTTTTGTGTGCGATGCCCAGCCAAAACTACGGCACGCAGAGATCTGAAATTTTTAATATAGGTGTACGGGAATAGTTCCGAATGAACCTCAAAACAGGATTTTTAATTAGCTTTTTAATTAGGCTATTTTTAACACAATACCACCGTTGGTAACGGGCAACACCATGTGTGATTACTAGTTATGAATAATTTAAAAGCTAAGTGTACCCTAATTTGCGTTAAGGTAGATAATGAAACCATTTGGAAAAAAATCATCAATTCATCCGAACATATTTAAACCCTATTTCTGACAACAAAAAAAAGACTAGGTTCTTGAGTAGCAATCTACCGTCACTATGCATTTTATAATAATCTTTGTATACATGTATCAATGGTCGCATGGTCTAAGGCGTCACTAGACGGCTGATGACAGAGTGATTGACGTTTGATTTTCTCACTCCAAGCAAATTCAGGTACACATTCTACCTGGTTTAGGAAAAGCTGGTCAACCAGTAAAAAAAAACCTTTCGAAAATAGTGGAGGTGCACTCGGAAGGACGCAAGACCGTACTAACAGGTATTATCTGTGCTAAAGTTTTAAATCCCGGTGTGCACGCCATCTAAATTTGTATACTTTCATCGATGGTCGTATGGTCTAAGGCCTCACTAAACAATCATTTACTGAAAAATACCAAGGATTTTTTCCGTACTTCAAAAAGTTTAATTCCGAAATATGCTTAGCTAATAACACCTTTGTGAATAATAAAATATACCGGTAGCTCTATAAGACTTTTTTAATGACATAAAGAAAATGAAAGTAGTTTTTCCTATCTTTTCAAAACTTAAAACCCTCTTACTAATGTTACCTGTCTACACAACATCTTGTGAAATATGTTTTTCAGCCATGAAAAGGGTTAAAATTTATTTGAGATCGGAAATGACAAGTAAAAGGCTATCTAGGCTAGCTATACTATCAATAGAAAGGGAGTTAAGTGAACGTCTGTTCCAAGATCCAACAGAAGTTATACAAAAATTTGCTGAATTTGGAAATTGTAGAATTCATTTTTAAATAAGCCAGCATTTCACTGATACTAACCATGTATATAAGAGGAGGAGAATCGGTAAATGTGGAAGAGGAAAGAATGTGGTCAGATAGAAGAAGTTGGAGAGGCGTGTTTCTCAATAGACTTGGCCGAATGCTGGGTGATATTGATGATGATGATGATGATGATTATGATCATAATGATTATGATTATGATTAACAGTCCAGGGCCTACACTATAAAAAAATTGCTATCAATATTTAAACCAAAGTGTATATGGATGTTTTTGTATTTTATGTTTTGGATTTATGTGTGTATAAATAAAATATTACATATGAATTTTAATTAATTACCGGCTACATCAAGTATTTTGTGCCCCCAAATCGGCTTTTGTCCAAGACTGCCATTTTTAGTTTAGAATGGGGTGAAATGTGTTTCAACATAGCATTGTTTTCTTCCTATTTACATAGTATAAGTCAGGTAGTTACATAAATTACAAAAGGGCTACAGGTCTCGTTTATAAACACATGCTGCGGAAAAATGTACTTAAATCTCAAACACTACCAAAAAAGACTATTATTCACAAAATACTGTTGGATAGTGTGTTTGTAAAAAATAGAGTGAAGCAGGTAGATTCCCTTTCACCATTACTATTTGTAATGATAATGGAAATGATCATGAACAAATTGGCAGAAAAACTCTGGGAGGAAAGAATGAAAGCCATGGTGTTTGCTGATGACATGATGGTATGGGGGAAGAAGAAAGATAATGAAATGTAACACGGTAAAGTGTGATGTGATGGTAATGATAATGAAGCATAATAAACCTATAAGAGTGGATGGAGTAGAGCTGAGAAAAATACGGAACGTAGAATATTTTGAAAGCGTGATTGAGGAGTTAGGTGGAAGGAAGTAGAGAGGATTTAATGAGAAGAGGACAGCAGGGAGTATTTTTTATGTAGGTGCATAAGAGGCCTGCTTTGGAGAATAGAAGTGCCCTTGAAGTATAAGGAAGTGTTATACAGGGCGTACCTTGTACCTATTGTCACATATGCAGCAGAAACATGGACATTGAATGTAGGAGACAATAGAAAAGTGGAGGCCATGGGAAATGAAGTTTGTGAGGAGCATGTTAGCTGTCACGAGGAGAATTAAGAATATGATTGAAGTTATCCGGGAAAGAGTGGGAGTTCAGGGAGAACATTAGATAGTGGAGGAAGCAAGACTGAGATAGTTCATAATAATGAAAATAATTTAGAGATAATAATTGAATCAAAACAAACTTAAATCGCGAGTTGATTCTTAAAATGTTAGGTTCTGTTAGTTTTAAATAGTTTAGGATAACAAAAAAGATAACTATTGCATGTAATAATATTTTATTATCACAATACTTACAAATAACTTAACCTAACCTTTAATTAGTAGGTTAGTAATCAAATAAACAATATAATGGTGATACGAAAAGATGATGTCATATTAACATTTAAATAATCATCAGTAAAACCAAATTTCTGTAACTAAAATTTTAGCCAGTTGTTTGGATGTTTAAAAAACAAACAAAAGATTTTAAATGCCTACCAAATTTAAAAATTATAATTTTAGTAATGATTTGATTGATTCTCTTTGTTACACTCTCGCTATCTTACAGGTATAAAAAATATTATGATCATCAAAAAAATTGTACTCGAGATTTTGATGAATCTCGACGTTTCATGACCCCCCCGATTCCGAAAAAGTTGTTTTTGGACTTCCATTTGTCTGTCTGTCTGTCTGAACCTCTAACTAGAGCCTAAACTATTTTACCGATCGGGCTAAGACTTGGTCTCTCAGGTTTAAATAGGCTTGCCCCGAGGGATTTTTGGAAATGGATATCTAACCCTAAAATTAAGGGTAGTTTAGTGAAGGGCTAAAAGAGAAAAAGTCGATTTCCTCAAAATAAGCTCAACGATTTGGATTAAAATTTGTATCTAGAAGGTTATTAAGATTAAAAATAAACTGGTTATTTTCATTTTCCCATGAAAATGACTTTTAGGGTAACTTACAGAAGCGGAAATTTCCGTAACTCCACAACTATTTGAGATACTCAATAACTTATCATTGGAATATTGTAGTAGTATTGAAAATAAATTTTTTTAATTAAATATATTTTTTATAAAACCAACAGTATCTGAGATATTGGTAAATATATTAATACAATTTTGTGAGCTTTAGTTGTAAAGAAATACTACTTAAGTTTTAAGGCAATAATTCTCCAATGCCATAAAATAATTATATATAAGCAAGTCTCTCTAAAAGTGTATGTTAGTTTTCCTTAAACCTCCTAGGATAAATGTTTGTACAACAATGATATATCTCCATTTTAGACTCATTTGTCAATATTTACATTTTTTATTGGTAAAAATTTATAAATGAGGAAATTAATAGCAATGCGATGACATAAAGATGTGCAGTACCCAATAAAATGTTGAAAATTTTAAACAGAAGTTGAAATTTTAATACGAAGTGTTGACCTTTGTATACCCAATAATGATCTTTTTTATCCGACCAAACATACAAATGAGGACATTAATTCTTTAAAACTAAAATAATAAAATTTAAAATCAGGACTCAAAAAATGTTTTACATAAATATAGTAAAATTTATGCGTGGGTTTGCTAGTGTATATTATTTCGTTTCACATATATTACGAGTTTTGAGTAAATATCTCAATTTTTAAACAATAGAGCAAGAAAGTCAGTGTTAATTTCCGTAAAAAGAATTTTAGTGGTATAAAGGGGTGACAAATTAAATACCATGTTATTTATTTTCTATAAAAAATATGATTTACATATTGTTTTTCTGTGAATGACAAATAATAATCAACCTAGGCGATGACGATTATTGATATGAGTCCAACTCTGGTGATGTTACGGAAGAAGTTCTTGCTACACCTTGAGACAATACTTTAATGGTTCTAGTCCAGGGGTAACTAACTCCTAAAGGTTCTAGTCCAGGGGTAATATGTAACTAACTCCTAAAGGTCCTAGTCCAGGGGTAATAGTAACTAACTCCTAAAGGTTCTAGTCCAGGGGTAATAGTAACTAACTCCTAGTCCAGGGGTGAAAGTAACTAACTCCTAAAGGTCCTAGTCCAGGGGTAATAGTAACTAACTCCTAAAGGTCCTAGTCCAGGGGTAATAGTATTGTAACGGATAGCTGTAGGGACCATTTTGGAATTTTGTAATAGGGGTGGGGCACCCAGGTACAAATATTTGCCAGGTAATAAGATAATCTTCTTGTGGGTGCGTTTCGGACTGGTCGTGTCAAACTAAAGCCGTGGATACAGAAACCAAGGAGCCTCTACGTGTAATGTGTATATATTGATGTGTAGTAGATACACTAATGTTTGTACCTTAAGTGTATATATATATATATATAATTTGTGAATAGTAAAACACGCTACACTTGGTGGCAGTGGCAGTTATTGTGAGCTCAAATTAAAATTGCAGAAATGTTTGCAAAACCAACCCTATACACTGGTTCTGGTGATTGGTGTGAGTGGCTATTTCAATTCCAACTTGCGGCTAAAATCAATGGTTGGAGTGATGAAAAAAATGTTTGTTCATGGGTATGTTTATCTCGGGGGTAGCTCTGAGTGTGTATAGAGACCTGCCAGATAGCAAGAGAAAAGTAGGGGCAACATCAGTGGAGCGGTCAGGGGACAAATTTAATTCACGTGAAGGAACAGAGCTTGATAAATTACTGTTCCAAAATCCAACTAGGCAGATTGATGAACCGCTAGTGGAACTAGCGACGAGTTTAAGAACCCTCGCAACTTGCGCATACCTGACTGTAAATAGCGTAGGCTAGGAACGAACTATCACAGGACAGGTTCTTGGCAGCTATCAGGAGTGATATAAGAATTTGTGTGCGGCAAGGGCGGCCTAAGACGCTGCCGTGAGTTTGGCTCTTGAGTTGGAAGCTATAGGTCAAGTGGAGGCAGACGATCGTGTGTCTTAAGTATTCGCAGATGATGAGATACTGACTGATAAAGACAAGTGATGTGTGTACTTAAATTCAAGATCAGCACAACACAGAACAATTTATGGACATAATGTGGTAGACAATGGATGCCATTTACAATGTTTGTGAATCAATGAAAAGGGTTGCAGATTTTATTCAGACAATGAAGCAATGTCAACACAGATGAGAAATAAAATGCTACCAATGCGGTGAACTGGGCCATGTTCGGGAAAAGTGGAGTAAGGAAAATAAATTAAAAAATACTAGTGCGTGCCGGTGTGCCCGAAACCACGCCAGCAATAAATTCCAATTCAAAACAGTACCATGTTGTAATAGGAAGTGTGGAGCCAAGCTCAGCCGTGCTTGTGGAGGGTAATTGTGGGACGAGCCTATAGATATACTGATGATAGACACTGGAGCGGATGTTTCCCTTTAGATGGAGAAAGTTTGGCGACGCGCACCAAATGGTAAACTTCAGCCAACGAACGGGTCAGTAATAAATGCAAGGGGTGATCATAATCACTAAATAAAACACTAGGGGAAGCACATCCAGGGGTGTGCTGAGTGACTTTGAAAGAGACAATCGTGATACTGAGTGGACATGAGGTGGTGCTCCAAGCATGCAGTCAGTGAGGACATGAGGTGGTGCTCCAAGCAGCAGTCAGTGAGGACATGGGGTGGTGCTCCAAGCAGCAGTCAGTGAGGACATGGGGTGGTGCTCCAAGCAGCAGTCAGTGAGGACATGGGGATGGGGGTACTAGAAACAGTCACCTTTCTGAGAAGCATGGAGTTATCGTGGTTCGCATTTTAGTATTTTCCAAGAAAATATCTATTCCAGTAAGATTGCTAGGACCACACCCACAACCTGTGGATCTATATAGTGGGAAAAATATCGGATCACTAATATCATGCATCATGGCAGTGATGCTAGGGACTAGAGATAAAACTACTCGGGGCGAGAAGGAATCTAACTTATTTGATTTAGACTCAGCCAAGCTATCACTTACCCAAAGTGTCATAGCAGAAGCCATGTTGAACGATTTTCCAGATGTCTGTTCTTAGGGACCAAACGACCTTGGTCGTACTAATCTAGTTTATCATGAAATTGATACCAGTGGAATTACACCCATCCACCAACAACCAAGAAGAGTACCATTCCACGATAGGGAGGAAATGAGAAGTGTTGTGAAAAAGATGAGTAATAATGACGTCATTCAACCCTCAACCTCCCCATGGAGCTCACCCGTTGTTATGGTGAAGAAGAAAGATGGCGGAACTAGGTTTTGTATAGATTATCGGCGGCTGAATGATGTTACAAAGAAAGACGCGTATCCCCTCCTTCGTATAGACGATCTACTGGACTCTCTAGGAGGTGTGAAGCTATTTTCCACAATCGATATGGTGAGTGGCTACTGGCAACTTGAGGTTGCTCCTCAGGATCGTGAGAAGACCGCATTCACAACAGGAGATGGGCTGTGGGAGTTTAAGGTGCTTCCCTTTGGAGTTTGCAATGGCCCAAGCACGTACCAAAGATTGATGGATCTAGTTCTATCGGGCCTCCAGTGGGATACGGCATTGGTGTACCTGGATGATGTAATCGTGATTGAGAGAACCTTTGAAGAGCACATCAGTAGATTACGTGAGGTGTTAAAGAGGTTACGGGAAGCTGGCCTAAAAGTGAAACCATCGAAATGTAATATATTTCGAACAACTGTGAAGTTTCTGGGACACGTTATTTCAAAGAAAGGTGTGGCCACAGATTCGGAAAAAGTTCGTGCAGTGGTGCACTCAGGGCATTTCTGGGGCTATTTTAATATTACATACGTTATGTAGAGGGATTTTCAAACATCGCGGCACCCCTGTACCAGCTCACACAAAAAGGAGAGAGGTTTAAGTGAAGTGAACAGTGTGATTGTGCCTTTAAACAGCTGAAACTACGTCTCACAGCTGCTCCAATTCTTGCCTATCCAAGGATGGACAATGAGTTTATCTTGGATACAGATGTGAGAGGGACAGGCATCGTAGCTGTTTTAAGTCAAGTACAGGAGGGAGAAGAACGCGTAGTATCCTACCTTAGTCGAGCGCTAACAAAGGCTGAGCGTTGCTATTGTGTAACTAGAAGAGAGATGTTGGCTTTGGTGTATGCAACTCGACACTTCCGGAGTTATTCATACGGCCAGAAGTTTAAAGTACGCACGGACCACAACTCTCTTCGCTGGATGCAGCAGTTTAAAGAACCTGAAGGGCAGGTTGCCCAGTGGCTAGAGAAATTGGCTGAATTTGAGTTAATGGAAGAGCATCGTCCTAGAAAGAGTCACGGAAATGCTGATGGATTATCACGTTTGACATGTAAACAATGTGGGCAGGAGGAGCTTCCGGTATCCGCTATATCTCAATATGACTCAAGTTTTGCACTTCATTGGTCAGACATGGACATCAGATTGCTACAGGACGCTGATGAAGCAATCGGACACATTGCTAAACTGAATCGGGAAGACAAGGAGAGGCCAACCGCCTGTGAATCATCCAGCAAAGGAGAGGACTACATGAGCTTGTGGGCACAGTGGAAACGACTAGAATTACATCGGGGCGTTCTGTACCGTCACTGGCTGGAAGAAAATAAACCGAATATACTTCAGATTGTAGGACCGCTTCAACTATCTACCGATATTTTAAGATCGTTGCATGATGCGGTTACTGGTGGCCACTTAGGTGAAAATCCGACATAGCGCTGGGATAGATAAAACTCGCACAATCCCATATCTCCCACAGTCAGATGGCCTGGTAGAGAGATTCAATAGAACTCTATGCGCAATGCTTTCGCAGTATGTCAACAAATCTCAGGACAACTTGGACAAGGTGCCTTGATACCAGCTAGGGAGTACAAGAGAACAGCATCTTCTGACGGGAGAATCAACCCCTCACTCATGGGGTCCAGCCCACTTGGTGACAAGTGTGTGATGCTTGGCTGGAGCTTTTGGGCATCTGGCCCGTCCACCAATCCATTGGATGGGTGCTCTCAGTTTAGAAAATGTATCGGCGATAACAACTTAAAGACCCTGCAGCCAATTATGAGAAGGACTTGTATTTAGATTAAGTTAGTATTAAATATTTTTATAAATATTTAGGTTAAGTTAGCTGTAAGTCCATATGGTGATATTGTGGGTAGTAAGTGGAGCGAAATCTCTGGTAGGGAACCTCCACAGGTGGCGGGGAGGGGGATGTCTACCCCCACTGGGGCTCTCACCGATCTGAGGACCATTAGATCCAGAGTGCTGTGGGACACCCAATGGGGCAGGGTATTGGGGGCGTAATATACCGGGGGTGGACCAACTAGTAGGTTAGGTATAGGAAAGAAGGATAAATAGGACTTTTAGTTTTAAGTTTTTATTCTAAATTCATTATTGTATTTTTTTTAGAAGAATATAGCTAAACGATGTCATGTAAATTCAATATGTAGATCTAGGTCCCGAGCTACATGCTAGGAATCGGGATAAATAGTATAAATAAATAAAAAATATATAAAAAAATATCAAGTTCTACTAGCGTACCGATTCGACGAAGTTCACCCCTTACTATCTCATGTTCAGTTGGAAGGCACAGTTACCAATTTACATTATGTATGCCGTCAATGTTGTAGAGTATGCTCAGCAATTAAGAACAAATTTAGAAACGGCACATCGTTTGACACGAAAACATCTCGGCAAAACACATTGGGTTCAAACAAATGTGTACGACCGGAAGTGCATGAGTAGTGTCTATTAGGTTGGTGATTGTGTGTGGCTCCATCAACCAGTAGTCATAAAAGGAATTTCACCTAAACTGCACAGGGATCATATATTGTGAAGATTATAATATCAGGTTTAGCGAAAACTTGTCACCTGAGAAAGACTTCGGGCCTAGTCTTTTACCAAGAAGTTCTAGTTTAGATTTTTCTAATGAAAGGGAAACAAAAACGAATAGTCCGGAGCTATTTGTGCTACCCAGGATTATTCCATAGAGACACTATCCTGTGAGGAAGGGGAAGCCCATGGGATACTATCTGGATGTGTAATCATAATGACTTTCCCGTAGAATGAAAAAATAATAATAAGAAGAAAATAATAACTCTCAGTGTGATGTATTATAGTGGCTCAGGAGATCTTCTTAAAAAATGGGGGGGAATAGTGTAATGGATAACTGTAGTGACCCCTTTTGCCAGTGTAGTGAGTGTACCCACCTCTGTAACTGGAATTTGGAAAGAGGAGGTGGGGGCACACAGGTGCAAATAGCCAGCTAGTAAAGTAGTCTTCCTCTAGTGCTTTGGGATTGGTCGTGTTAAACTAGAGTTGTGGACATGGTAACCAAGTATCGTACGTGTATATATTGGTGTATAATAGCTGTACCAATATTTGTACTCTTAAATGTAAATAAATATTTAATTTGTAAATAGTAAAACACTACATAACCAACTCCCAAAGATTCTACTCCATGGGTGATAGTAAATTAACTAATATTAATAGTTGCTAGCATAATTTTACAGACAGTAAATTATTCTAAAAATCATTACCTTTTCAAAACTTTAAGTTAAGTTAAGCTCTTACACATACAACAAACTGTACTGGTTAATTATTAAATAATGATAAACACAGGAAAAGAAGTTCAAATTTTTTATTTATTTTTTAACTTAGATATTTTTTAGAATTATTTAAAAACATTAATTCAAAAGAATTAAAATTGTTATTGATTTTGATTATTATAAATTTATTGGTTTCAAAACTTTTCTTGTAAAAATTGACAGCTACTTAACATGTGATCTTTCAAAACATATGTTTTGGCTTAAGAATACATTCTGGCAATCTATTAACTTTTCCAGAAATTTACTACTGTTCTTCCTACCAAAATCAGACCGTACTAAAGATAGTACAATTTTTTTTACAAATTTAATACTTATAAACAAACAGTTTACAAATTACTGATATTATTAATCTTAAAATAATTACAAGTCAAATAAAAAACATACATAAAATAATAACCATGTATAAATATTTAGCTCTAATTTAATAAATAAAATTTATTTTAACTTAATACAAATGTTTTATGCCTGGTAACAATATACTATATTTTATAAAGTTAAAGTGTTCATAAAATTTAAACATATTTCTATCTTTAAAATGTGTGTATATATATATATATAAATGATAACATAACCAAAAGAAAACACAAATATTTTATAAAATCAAATAATCAAACACAGTCTTGACCATAAATTTTAAAATCTTTCTTTAAAAATTTTTCAATTGAACATTAACTAAAACCAATATTATTAAAATAAAACACCAAAAGGTTAATTCACAACTACCACTCTTAGAATTACCTAAGTGGAAAGAAAAACATTTGGTGCCAGCACCAATCACCAATATATTATTGAAGACTACTTAGATCAAATTCCAGAGTATGGCATTGATCAAATCAATGCAAAAACTGTTTTTAAACAATTAACAAATACAAACCATAATAAGTAAATTATACCTTTTATCCTACCAAAATACTAATATTCAGTAGGATTCTGGTATTAAATAAAGCCTTCAAGAAAATACTTCTTAACATAATTATTATGGTATTATACCTATTTATTCTTGACTGATATTTAATGTATTGTTCACAAATATTTAAACATTAATACTTATATAAAGACGGTACGAATATGTTTAACCTTAATACCGCTTTGTGAAAAGAAAGTAGGTTATTTAATTTTGTTCTTTGCTATATTGTTAAAAATAGTGCTTTATCCAATTTGAATTAACAAATAAGAAAAAAGTTATTTTTCAGAAATAAACTAATTTCACATATCTACTAATACTAATGTCAACCTCATTTTTTATTATACTAGAAACCTTAATATCAATTCCATCTTAGAATTAATATCACACCACAATACTAGTGGCTGGAGGCGTGCCATTATCCATTGCTACCACAGTTAAATTATATTATTTTTAAACTGGCAAAGTGTACAATGAGTGTGTAGGCTTACTCTGGACTCATGCTTGTCAATATCAAACTGGAATACATCAGGTTAACATTTTCCTCCAAATAGACTGAATACAACCAGTATTTGACACTCTTGACTACAACTGTATTACATTTTGCGATGCTTATTGAAATACGTTACAAATGAGGTTTGCTACAACTCAAGAGTATGGTTACATTGTGTGACTGTGTTACCAAACACAATATAGCGATTTACACCACTGTTACAAGTCACTTTGTTACACTCATTCTTTAATACTTTCATTGGCTGTTGAATAATTGATAGTAAAGGCTAAATCTTTATTTTGAAAACTCCATTGCATTGATTTTATTTTCTAGTTAATCCTATATAATTTTATCACTCTTAATTAACTCATCTGATTACATCCCATAAGAGCATTGCTAGATTGTGCATTGACTGATACTACATGTAAGCCAACGTGGTCCCTTGGTCTGGCACAGGTCCTTTACAAACCTCCTCTGGACAGTATCTTAGCATCTCTTGCCTGTCTGCCATTTGTACCCTTGTTTGAATTGTAGATAATTGTACAATTCAATCAGTGGTGAATATTCCGGGAGTTTCTCTCACTATCTCTCTCTTTGTCGGTTAGACCCCAACACACCTGTCACCAGCTCTGTGACCTCCAACGAGAAAATAGTGTACGATGTTCCGGGGCTAACCTAGCTATCCACGCTCTTAAAGAATAAAGATATATCTCTCAATTTGAGTGTAGAATAGGGAGTAATTCTAAATATATTCTTCTTCGCTGAAATTTTATTCATTCCTGTTTATATTATTTTATTTAGCAATATATATTTTACCATGATCATTAAACAAGTAACTAATATTAATTATTATATTTTAGTTTGAATGAATCCTTGTATTTATTCAGATTTATAAAGACAAAAATAGTTTTTTTCAAAAACCAAAATGTATAAGCCTAGCTATGAGTTCAACCATTTTCACGGAAGGAAGTTTTTTAGGATGTAAGAATAAAATAACACTTTCTAAAAGGTAACAATGTCCACTGCCCCTTATAATTAACAAATCGACTTCAAGAATAATATTTGTGGCACTATTTTTGAGATAAGTTTTCCCTTGACATTAATTAAAAGTGAAATTTGATTAATTAAATTAGTTTCTTATATACATTCTATAAAATAGTATCAATTTTGTCACCATAGTATGCAAAACTTACTTTAGTGGTGTTCCTAAGCTACTTCAATAAGGAGAGTAAGGTTTTGAATAAACAATCACATTTGTGATTGTTTCACCTAGTTTGATATAAATAGTGGGAAAAAATGTATTGTATCTATTGGCTTACTTATTTTTAACAAAGCTAATACCATATATAATAGTAAATTGAATTAATTTTTACAAAACATATTATAAGAAAAACATGTAATTAATATGTAAGTAGACCAACTAAACGTTATTATATTGTTACCATGTATAAAAAATTCATCCAATATTAATTCAGTCAATGTTAATTTAAAGGTAAAAAAAAAAGTATATAAATATAAAATACCAAGCAATGATTATTAATAATGCTGGCAATATTTTTGGTGATGTTTAGCTTTTCATCAAATATTACATATTTTACACATACATTTTGTTAATCACAGCACGAGATGACAATTAACAATCATTTGTACAAATAATCAGAGACCTTTTATATGCATAAAGCCTTTGTCTATACAATACACATAAAACCAATAATTTGGATAGCTATTGATCTACATAACCACTTATAAAGAATTAAAGTGTTAGGATTATTTCATAAAACTGAAATATCACAATACTAAGACACAATAAAGGCAGAATTTTGTAATCAGAAAACTGTGTGATATTACTTTACTTGGTATTAATAAATATTTGCACAGTGTTTGTTTTCTTTTTTATTAATTTCTTAGTAAATTTTGAATGCTAATCAATTATATTTTAATTTGTGGTTAATTAAATAAAGTATTTGAGAATATAATGAATATTATATCAATTATATCTATACATAAAAATGTATTAATAAATAAATTACCTCTAAAATAAAATTATTTCAAAATATAAATTATAAAATTGGGTGAAAACCAAACTACCAGTACTATTACTATTCAGATTTTAATTTTTAAAATATTGAAGCAAAATATAATATCAAGTATTGAATTATTTTTGTTTTGATTAATTCAATCATTTTATTGTATAAATCATAATTAATATAAATGTACCTAGTTTTTTGTGAGATTATTTAAATCAACGTATTAAATAAATAATAATACAGTTGCACACCCAGAAATTTTCTTTTTAGTAGGGAGAGTAGGCAAACCAATAAGGGGTGGAGTTTAGGGGGCACGGCTCCATAACCACTGGAGGCTAGGACAATGTATGAATATTACATATCTCTAGATGTTATTTTAATTTGTTTATGGTAGTTTAAACTAGCGCTTTCAATCATTTAAGTTGCCTTAATTTAGGTATAGCTTGTCAAAGTTATTTTTGCAGTACTTTTTCCAATTTGTAAATTTTAAGATACTTTTAACGTGTATAATTGTAGGATTGTCATAATATTTTCCCCACAAACCCAGACATATTTAGTGTTTTACTCGAAGAGGAGAATCAGTAGTGGTGGAACCCTATTTGTCTAATAGGGAGGGGGCAGTTAGTAAAATAAATAGTCTCGCCCTTTGATCTAAACAGGAGTCCAAGGATCCTTATCTGGAAAATGTTGCAAGAAAAAAATTATCCTCCTAAAAGCTATTTGGAGGGGTCTTTTCTTTAAAAATTTAAAAACGTAGATAATTGTAGAATCTTTTTGAAGTAGTCCCTGTACGGACTTTTTTTTAAAGAATTAGAAGCTATTCAAAGCAGTCTTCACACGGATTGTTTTTTAAACGGATGCTCCATAAACCTGAATATTTTTTTGAAAACAACATGCCCCTGTATGGTCCTAATCTTACAAATTTTTGAAAATTAGATGTGTTTACAATATATTCATAGTGGCCATTTGCTGACAGATTTTTGAAAATAAATTTTAGTTATTTAGTGCACCACTGTGATAATATACTTTAAAATAAATACTTACTATGATATAAAGAGTTTTTATGAGGCATAAGATATCTATTATGGCTTTGTAAATACAGCAAAAATCAGAATTAATTAACTATAATTTTTTAATTGATTAAACATTTATTTATAAATACCTACTTGCCAAAATTATTTCTTAAAATATTCTCAATAGCATCCATAATTTTAAAATAATATTATAAAAAAATTTTACAAGTTATATAAATAAGAATGTTTTAACATATGGATTTTAAATATTTTTTACATTACAATTCATTTTGGTTGTAATCTATTATCAGTTAGATATCCACTTTAACAGACCATCTATTTAAATTTGGCTATTAATTATACTAGTCAACAGCCATTTTATATCTGACATCAGCTTTTGTTAAAATTGACTCACCAAGTTCAAATATGCGATTAAATATTATATATTACCATTACTTTAAGTTTTAAAGATATATTTCACTTCGACTTTGCAAATTAAATTATTTTACAGAACTACACTCTATTTCTCGCCATACTGTCTTTGTACACATTAAAATAGTTTACATAAAGCTTTAGTTCAGGATATAAACTGTGTTGGGGTACTTGTAAGTAATGTTAAGCTCGGTAAGGACATGTTGCATCAAAATTACTGTAAGGCTCATGCTGTCCAGAGTAAGCAGCTTTACACATTGCATGATAGTGACATTCCTGTGTATGTATGTAACTTTGCAATATGTTCTTAGTTTAGTGAATAATGATAGTTTGAATTAGTATTTATTAAAAACATAGCGTCTTTTAAAATGAGTGAATATTTAAATCATCCAGATAACTTTTGTTACATATGTGGTAAGTCCCCACCAAAGGCAAACAAAAAACTATTTCAAATTTTATTAAAAGGACCTGTAAAGCTAATTTGGGCTGTGCTCTTGGGGATCAAGAGAAGAACTTGGGTCCTTCATTACATCAGCTGAGTGGATGAACGGAAAGAGTCGTGCCTTTACTCTTCTAATGGCTTGGCATGAACCAAAACATCACCGCATCGACAGCTATTTTAGCCCACCCTTCAATGCAACAAACATGGAAAAATAAAGCTGTGAAACAGATTAAACCTTAACTCCTGAAGCGTATTATTCTAAATCTGACGATAAAATTCCTCACCTCATTAAACAATCAGAGCTTAATGATTTAGCTCGTGACTTGCGGATGTCGAAACAACACGCATAGATTCTTGGTTCTAGGCTTCACTAGTGGAACCTTTTAACTCAACGTACAATTTATTGTTTTAAATTTTTGTAAAAAGAAACAGGATACGGTCGGTATTTTATGAAATGTATAATTCAGTGTGTTGGACGCCAACATAATTCTGAAGAGTGGTATATTTTCATAGATTATCCTAAACTAGTCTGAATGCGGTATTGATACATTGATATATTGAAAATCCCAACCATATCCCTTGCTCATGTTGTTGGAATTAAAGTAACATATTAATGAGAGTATGACTATGATGTTGGAAGGAATAAAGTATACAGAGCACATGTGGCACGTTCGTAGTGATTTAGAAGTGGTTGCTTTGCTTCTTGTTCCACAAGGCGGCTCCACTTTGATTTCTTTGCCTCTGGAATACTTAAGCTACAAGAAGCCACAATTTTTAAAATAAGGGCGGAAATGGCTAAACTTTGTAGTTGGTGAATGAAACGTAAAATATCCTCTCTTGGTCGAACCTAGAAAAAAATTGCCCCTCCTTCATATAAACCTTAGACTAAAGACTTTTTTTTTTTTTGTAAAATGTCTAGATAAAGAGTGGCAACGATTTTTTCATTTGAAATAAATGTTTCCTAACTGATTGAAGTGAAGTTAAAGGAAGGCATATTTATTGGCCCTCAGATTAGGAAACTGCCTAAAACCCGACATTTTATGCCAAGTTCATTAACCTTGAATTAGCTTCATGGATTTATTTAATTGCTGTTACTTCCTTATTTTTAGATAACAGAAAGGATCTAAACTACAGAAATTTGGTGCAAAATCTTTAAGAGAGTTGTGTTCTGGAAAATCCATTTTTCCTACTCCCACCTATAGTTTTTAGCTGAAAATCTTGTTTCATTCATAGATGAACAAGATGAACACTTTCATAAATATATTTTAACCATGGAACATCTCTATATACCCAGGAAGATGGGCTCCAGTAATGATGAGATGCTATGGCTGGTTTCAGCCTAGATATACTGACAAAGCACCGCACAGGCGTAAATCTACAGCTACTGGTTTGTCAAAGTAACAGTGAAGAATTAATGCAAATTGAACCTTAAAAGTAACTATAGATAATGAATGTTTTTAAAACTGTATAAGCCAGTGTGTTGTATTTTTATTGTTTGAACACATATTTTAATATAAAATAATGTCAACTGGCTTCAAAAGGCAGAGGTCTATGTTTGGTATATTCTTTCTAAATTAGATAATGTGTATTTTTGTGAATATGATATGATAGAAAATGTTTGCATATCAATATTGTATATAATCACTAATTAACTTACCATTTAGAGAGAAAAATGTATAGTTGGTTGTGTAGTGATATTATTATTATTATTATTATTATTATTATTATGAGAAAGTAGAGCAAGGACAATAGAAGAGTACTTGTAAAAAGGATGGTATTCTCTTTGTCCTGTACAGGAGTATGTATTAATATCATGTTTATATAAACTTGTAAGATACTGTTGAAATATTATTTGAATTATTGTTATTGTTTTAAACAAAATCTGAATGTATTATTTAAACCAAATTGTATAACACATTTTATAGAGTGATAGTTTTTTTAAAACTTTTTTATATTCTTTTATAAAAAATATACCCCATTTAGACTTTCTAAGACACTATAAATGAAGGTGTTATAGAGACAATTCTTTTTTAAAGTTTCTTAGTAATTAATTACAATAATTTTTAATAGGATTACAGAAACACAAAATATTAAAGGTAATAGTTAAATTATTTGTTTGATCATAAAGTCATTTAATGTCTAATATTCCTAACCTCTTGTGGAGTTTAAAAAATATAGATTTCTAGTTATTTAAGTTTCACATTAAATATTTCTTACATTATTTAACAAATGTGGCAGCCCTGCTGTGTGCCAATATAGAATTAAGTCCATAAGTACTATCTTTTAAGGTTGTTCAGGCTTATAAAATTAAATATTAATAATTATATCAAATCATCAAAGAACACTTCATTTTCTTTGAGCTATAAAAATTAAATTTTGAAATATTGCACAGTATTTATTAAAATAAATATTTCTTAAATACAATACCCAAACTTTTAACAAAATAGGGTACTCAATATAAGTTAGAATGAATCATAACAAAAGACAATCTTACTGAAACTAAACAGCACTTTAAAGTTATGATTTCTTTAAATATCGTAACTAATATCTTGATCTCCCAATAATGAGTTAATTTTCAGTCAACACATAGGATATGCAATTTTTATTTTCAAAAACATGAACTTGAATACTCCATGTCTCAAATAAAGCCATGTTACTTGAAAGATAAAAAAAAACTAATTAATCGCCATAGTGTGATTTCATAGCCCAAAGCAGTGGTATCCATACAGTCGCTCCCTAACGTCAACTGTCAAACCTCACTGATGTATTCTATGGCTCAAAATAATAACAAAGGTTCATACAAAAGAAGCTTGCAATTTGCTTCCTCTTCAAAGAAGAAAGGCTACCAAAAAAAAAGTGTTCCTCACCAGTAGTTTTTCTCTCCCCTCCCCCCTCATCACAAAAAAATAAAAAAATACTTATTTAAGAATATTCCTGATGGTGTATCTTGAAAAGGAAGAATTGTTTTTAGAATTTTTAGTCTTATTTTGGGCCATTGTAGTGAGGTTTGACTGTTGTAGGTGAGGACATGCTGTGTAATAAAAATGTATATAAAATAGAGTGTTCAAGGTACAAATGATTAACAGTTATATTTAAATTTAGCCAATTTTATCTATGTATATTAGTAACACATACACTACAACATGTATATCATACATGATCTAAGTGTTTAGCTAACAAATGTAGCTTTGGCTTAATTTTTAATCATGAAGTAGGCCTGAATCATATATTTATTATTTGGTTTATCATATTAAGTTCATTTATGAAAGTTAATATTAACTTTATCGAAAACATCGATGTTTGAAACACAAGCAATGATTTAAAATATTAAAGCAAACATAATACACCTAACATAATATAGGAAACCAGAGTTTCAATACAGGGTCAGTCAAATAAACATGACAAAACACAAAATATATACTCTGCTACACAAGAACATTTACTACGCTTTTTTAATTCTGACCCTCCTTTATTTGTAGAAGAATTTTTACTTTGTGATTTATTACATTCTTTCCTTGCATTTCTTTTGCTGAACATTGTGTTACCAATCTTAGTGCTATTAGACTGTGTTGTAGATTCCCCTGTTGTTGTTGATCTCTGACTCAACATTATAAACTTCTGCTCGGGCTTTGATCTGGATGATCTCAATCGTGGGAGCATTTCTCTCAAATTATGAGTACTATTAGGGATATTCGCGTGATTAAGTATAAGAGCTAAGATAAATCTGGCATCCTCCTCATCTAGAAGTTGCATGGGCCCTGCAAAGAAGTCTTCAGAAGACATCAGAACATAGCGGACAGAGTAAAGAGCTGTTCTTCCCAAAACTGTTCTGCGGTTCTCTGGAGACAACTTCAGCCTTTGTCTCTTACACTCGTGATCTGACCATCTTTCCAGCGCTTTGAACAACGTCACTTCTGACTTAAGGCCTAGAGTGTCTCTGTATGCAATTTGGGTCAATGTTTTTAAATCTAAATCCTCAATATTTTCTTGTTGAAATACCTTTTCTGCATGTATATCTATAAACTGTAGACAGTTGTGCAAAAGTGCATTATAGCAGTCTACATCAACCTGAACGTTACTTTCTGTGAAATGTTGTCCACACGATGTTGAAGAAAGCATATGATCATCGTATAGAGGGGGGGCAGAGGGCGTGCAGTTGCTGGCATACATGTTCACCACTTGATAAACGTCGATAACCGTGGCGGTATCGAGATGAAGATCCAGATACTCGATGCAAGTATGAACCAAACCATCACACATGTACTTGTTGGCAGCTTGGAGTGTCGACAGTGCTGTTGCTACGGACTGGAGGTGAACCTCCTCCCGGTACATATACCTGGACAGAGACTCATATTCAAAAATATGCAACAAATAAACTCTGTTACACCATATTTTATTAGCATGATGTCAACCAATAAGACTTTGGTCAGATATTTAATTTGCGGTATTTCACACCTTGTTTAAGTTAAGTTAAGTTATCCATCATAAAGAGTGCATGAGCAGATGTACGATGAAAAGGGATTTGCAGTCTGGAGTCATTATATATTATATCATAGTTAAGTTGAAACTAATTCTACTTTTCTTCCCTTTTAGCATAAAACTATAGAAATTATATTGTATAGCTGAACAAAATAACTACGGTAAAAAAAAAGAGAAAAGTAGTTAATAATTTCAATTTCAATTACCTTTATTATAGTGCTGGCCAACAGTCGTAGGAACTATAACAGGCCAGCACTGAAAAGTACACAAGTACCTTACAAATACATATAATTACACGAAAAATAATATAAACAATAATAGCTAGATAATTATATATAGGCCCCTACTGATGAATAGTTACGAAAAAATAATAAATAGTAATGATAATAATAAAAAATAGCAATACTAACAAATAACTAAAAAGTAGTAAAGCATACATATTTTAAAAGCAGTTACAATATGAAAAAAATAAATCAGAGTACTGTAAATTTAAATATGACAGGCTAAACCTCTACATGATAAATTATTGATAATGATGGAGATTTTTAAATAACTCTCTGAGTTTAGCATTTTTTTATAATAGAAGTTGAATTCAACAAATCTAGAATTGGCTCTATTAATACAACGACCTAAAGGGCTCACCTTATAAGCGCTATTGAGAAAAAATTATTTTGGATTACCAGAAGCCAGAGAAAGGATATGAATACCTACATGATCAAGGTCAAATTTCCAAAAAATGCTACTATTGAAAGTAGGCCTATTAAAAACAAAAAGGGCATCACATTTAATTTCACGCGAAAAGAGAGTTTGGAGCCCTAAGAGGTTTCGAATTCTGCCATAATAATAATAGATCCGGTTAGTAAAGAATTTATCACAGAACGCAGCGACAAATTTTATTTGAAAATTTTCCACCCTGAGAGAGTTTTAGACGAGGGTGCTGTAGACTTACTCATGTTGTTGATCAAATATACAAATTTTCAAACGGACCGTTTTACATAAACAAACAAATTTACAATTTTGGAACTAAACACTTCAACATTGGTTTGGTAATTTTTACAGAGCTACAGATTTTATATTTTATATTTAATTGGCATGTCTATATGATATATTGTCAAGTATTTTTAAATAGCATTGGTCTTATGGAGCTTTCTTTAAAGATGGAGTGTAGAGTTTTATCGCTAGATGTCTCTGATGACATCGCCAACAAACTTAAAAGTATCAACTATAGTTATAAGTGGTTTGTTTGGGTGGGGAAAGAAGGGAAGCGAGACATTTTGTGAATAAGAGAAAAAGAATAGCCCAGTCTTTTTTCGGCAGCGGGTGGATGGGCTGGTGAGGGTTGGCGGTAGCAGATATAGCAAAACACCATTTAAAGAACCTTTACTAACCATTAAAATAACAACCAAATTTTAATATATGTATTTATACGACAAGGTACACTCCGTCGGGATTGAAATGTAGCAACTTATTGGCTCAGCCCGCGTGGTATGCTATACCTCCACACATGACGGCAAAATAGTTTGCACTGTTTATATAGCGTTTATAAATAAACTAAATTTGGTTTAAGGTAAGGTGGCAAGTTCACACACACAAACGCATTTAAATCATTATGATAAGCCAAACTTACAATCACATGTATTAATTTCTTAAACACTTTCATTCTGCACCATATATCGAATAACATTAGTAATTATAAACACAGCACAGACAAACATAGCACAGACAAATCCTTATTTAATAAATGTTAATATTACTACTCATATAATAATTTAAATACACTATTGGGGTATGGATAATTAAAGTATTTGAGGGGTAAGTGTACCCGCATTTGTGTGGAGGGAGATTTGGAAATATCCTTATTTTGATAGGGCCGTATTTGAACTCCAATCTTCTCAACCAACAATACCAGTTGAGCTTCGCTTAATTACTTGTACAGCTCACAAGACCTAAATAATATTGTTGATTGTCATTTAAATAAAACTTTGTTGTTTCTGTTGTATGCTATAAATGTTTTAAATAAAATTTATTTATCACCTGTTTTCTGTCAATAAAATAACGTTTAAGAAAATGTTATTACTAATATTATTTACAAAAATCGAAAGTAGGAACAAGTTTACTATTAATATTAGCATTTCCACCAGATGAACTGCTTAAATATTGGTTTATAATTTTAACTAATATGGGTTTAAGGTAATTGTATTTATGGGATAGGAGAGGGGGTGTTTGAGTTTAGACGTTAAAACACAAACATAACAGTTCAATACTATTGATTTACAATCATAATCTACACAATTAACAGTTTTTTTTTATCGTGTGTGTGTTAATTCAACGTCACTTTGAGACAACTTACATTTATTCATAAATAATATTGAATACAATTATGAGGATCTTGAATTTATTTTAAATATTATCAATAACATCAATCACGGCGGCTATATTTTGATGAAATAATGTATAATTGTACATAATTATGTCCCTAAGTTAAATACCTAGGAAAAAATCATGGTTGCCATATATTTTGATGAAATAATTTATAAAACATAAGTTCATAAGTTAAATATCTAGGAAAAGTCACGGCGTCTATATAATATTTACATAAATTCGTAAGTTGTAACGCTTTAAATATCTAGAGAAGTGTGTTTATTAATTCCCTTAATACAATTAAAAAACAAATGAACCTATTTTATATTTCCGTCAAACATTAATATATTTTTATAAAATTTGATAACTGTCTCAAATTAGGGTTTTGTAATGCCGCAGGGACTATAAATTTACTAACAAAATAGTAGGAAATTAAATGAACAGATTCTATATTTCCTACAAACCGTTAAAAGTATTTAAATATTGAGTTACTATCACACATAAGAATATTTTGTCATTATAGACCCCCAAAGATTTTCTCCCTCTAATATAATTACCTTTTCACCGCATGATTTTCTTATTTAATTTTGACATTAATGATTTGATATGGTAGCAATTAACTTTTCAACTAGATGTAAATCTGTTCTAGCAATACATCAAGTTGTTAACACTTTCAACGTATAATATTATTACATGTTTTCAAATATATTTTTGTTACACCTTCATTACATAAACTTCTTAAGAATTGAAAGTACTTAATTATAAATACCACGAGAAAACTATTAAATCTGTTTAAATTGAGTTTTGTTATCTTAAAATGTATTTGAGATATTTATTGTCAAACTTTAAAGATGTTTATCTGTACTCCCTCGAATGGTATTCGCTATAGAAGACTATCAATATTAGTGTTTAATTCTGACATTCCAGTAACCAAATACACTCACCTTAGAAGTTTGTCGAACGCTCGATCATCCACATCATTGATAGTGATGACGTCTTCATTGGCGAATGTGCCTTGTAACATAGCCCTGAAGACAGGGTTGGCGGCGGCCAGGACATCCCTATGACCAGGGAACCGGAACAGCTCAGAGTTCAGACCGACCAGAAAAATTACGTCACTGTCAGCCTCACTGTTGAATAGAGAGTCCCACCTGTAACCAAACAATACTTATATCATCACACTAATCATGGGATTATGAAGGGGGATACAAGTTATTGAAACCCCCGACAATTTCCCAAGTTTTAAATATGAAGATTAATGATGGTCTTGTCTAAAACTTAAATTGCTTATAGAGAAATTAACTTTTCCAAAAATGGCCAAAGAAGGACCACTTCAAATAGCGTATAGCTATATATTTTTGTGTCCACGTGGTCTAAAGCACTACTCTTGCAGTAGACTAGATTGCTGATAATTGGGAGATCAAGGTTCGAATTTTGATCGGGTGTACACAGGGTGGTTTTTTTTCCAAAATGGGTTTCAATTCTCCCTTAATCTGAACTCGGGTACACTTTCTATCAATAAACCTTCCTCAGCACTAAGAACTATTAGCATATTAAGCATATAGCCCGAACGGGTAGTAGGACGTAGCGTTAAAATAACTTTGAAGACGATTAATTTTCAAAAATATTACGGGTTAATATTACTTTAAATAGCTTCTAGAGGCATCTGGTCTTTAAAATAAATAACCATAGGGGGCCACATCAAATATATTTTATACATAATATGTATAAATATGTATTTTATGTATTTATATAATGTATGTAGTATTTTCTTAAATCCAACTGAGGAACGCTAGAATAGTTTCTAGGTGTATTAAATTTTCAAAAATGTGTTGGGGGAAGACCCCTTCAAATAGATTTTAAAGGCATATCATTTTCGAAAAAAATCAGGTAAAGAACACACACTAAATAGCTACCAAGGCAGACCAAATTTCAAAAAATGTCTCGGTGACAACCTCTTAAAATGGATTCTTGGTAATTTAATTAATAAAAACAATTTTATTAAGCACGTTTTAAATATATTATAAGAAACATTTTCTGGCAGCATGATTTCATAGATGTTCCTTAACACGACCCATAGGATACCAGAGGCTGAGAGTTGTCTCTGAGTCCACATGTATCAAACTAAACAGACACTCCCACATTGTGGGGGTGGGACTGGTACCGACAATGTGGTGGCTTAGCGGCCGAATTAAGGTCGAACAGCCACGGGCGTGACCGCATGGAATGGTAGCTCAGCCATGGTTTGTGGTGTGGATAGGGAAAGAGAAAACTGACATACTATCATTTCCTTAAAAAATCTTTTTTCAAGAGAACAAAATCAATGAGGGCTCTCCATGGGGTAAAAAAAAATTCCGGAGGTAAACTAATACCACTTTCGGATCTCCGGCCCGGGACTACTTCAGAAGGAGTGATCAATAAAGAAATATTAAATAAAACTTTTCATTTCAACATAGGTACATGGAATGTAAGGACGATGAAAAGGGCTGGGAAATAGAAAATTAATTGATTCTAACCACAACCTGCTGGTGGCGTGCATTAAAACAAGGCCGAAAAATATCAACGGCACGAGCAAGAGAAGACATAAGTGGGACTTATAAACATTAAGAAGCAAGAGGGACATTGTTAGAAATGCAAGAGAACAAAATTTAAGTGAGGTTGCAGAAGAGGGTATAAAGGCGTAAGGGAGTTAATAATAGTTTTTGAAGGTACTAAATGTTGTAAAAGTGAAGAGAGCTGCACGAAAGCCCTGGAGGGCAGCATACTTCATTTATAAAATGGAAGAAAGAAGGAAAAGGAAAAAAAAACAACAAAGAAAGATATATGAGACCAAGCAATGAGTTAAGGAGAGAAACTGACAAAGTGAGAAAATACTAAATGGAGAAGACATGCAATGAGATTATTGAAATGCAAATAAAAGAATGGTATGACCTCATGTACCAGAAAGAAAACGATCTGGGAGGGATTGAAAACAAAGGTGTGCGAACAATAAGAATAGGAAACCCTAAAGTACAGATGGTGAAAGATCAAATAGAGGTTCTTACGATTTGGGATGTAGCATCTTATCATAAGCTACATTGTTAAATTTAAAAACTGGATACTAAATTACTTTCAATAATATCCCACCTAAGCTTAGTATGATGTTCTAAGCTTACCAAGCTCTATTTAACGGTGTACATCCCAAGCTGACTATCTCCCAAGCTACACAACCAGCTAACGCGGACGGGTGGACAAGACTGGATGAGCGAGGGAACCGGCTGAGTCAACCCCAAGTGTTCGCTAAGGCTTCCAGGAAATGTGAAGTATAGCATTTCTGGCACTAGAGGGTTCCACATGCTCAGAACACTTTTCTGGGGCCTTCCAGGGCATTCTCGTCACATGTTCCCCTTTCACCACTACCCCCTCCCCCTTTTCTCGGTTTGTGTGTACCTTGTATTTAACTACCCGTTTTCCCTTCTCTGAGCAAATGGTATCAAATAAATACTGCCAGGAGGTTGGAGGACAAATCAATCTTGGAAGGATATTAATCTTGGGTACGTCTTCAGTCCGAATAAATGTAGGAACTAAATTAAGTTTCGGCTTTTGCACACCCAAATTCGTTTTCGACCTAAATATTTTTAATATTCAGAACTATTCCGACTTGGAGAAATTATAATAATAACAATTTCAGACAAGTAAAATATGTTTAATATTCAGAGTCCTTATGGCAAGTAAAGGTATGTTATGTTTTGGAAGACCTTTTGACTTGTGGATAGAGTTAATAATATTGCAAAGTAAATATCGGAGATATTTTCTGTTGAATCATATATATGTATCTTATTTATAAATAATAAATGCCAGGTCGCCACTGTGGTTCGGATTCCACGTTAAACTGTAGGTCCTTCATTTCATCTCACAATCACCCTACCATTACACATTAGCGTAAGTGCATATAACCCGAACGGGTAGTAAGACGCGGTGCTAATAATAATAATATAAATAATATATACGTATCTTGTTTATAAATAATATATATATGTATCTTGTTTATAAATAATATCTACATTTATCTTTATACTTTGTTTATAAATAAAACTTATAATATCTATTTAACTCTGATATGATGACTACGCTTTATTCCTATTTAACTAAGTATTTTACACTTTCCTGAAAATATTCTTTGATTATTTTCTGGTTCATACATTTCTTTGTTGGCTTAACGCAATAATGCTGCATGGGCTGCTGGGAAACATGAGCAAATATGTTATATTACTAGTATATTCGTTTTCAATGCCCCATGTGCTTACTCTGCATTTATTCTCACCTTATTTTATAACTTTATACTTTGTATGCCCACCTTGGTACTGGAGAACGAAAAAGGGGCTACAAATCCTGCGCCACTCTGCTGTTGCAGAGTGGACTTTGTAAGAACATTATCCTGGTATTATTTTGTTTCTGTTTCATGAACCCATCCTCTGCCATGGACTCCACCACCGGTACAAGCCGGATATTCACAAGATCCTATATTTACGTCCTCAAAGGTGAATAACTCGAGGTGGAGCTCGACCTGCAGGAAATACAGTACCAACTCTCCCCCAGCGCCCCCATAAGCCAGTTGTGAGCGCTTCTCTCACAACAAATTTGCTAGTCCAGCGATCCTTATTTAGTTGAATCCGGCTCTGGTACGGGTCAAGTCCCCTCATATCAGTTAGAAGTTAGCCAGCATGTATATATGAAAGAGAATAAAAAGGGGCAACAACCCCCCCCCCCTCCGAATCTGAAAATTTGCTGCAAACTCCCCCCACCTCTAAGATTCAGTATAATGTGGTGAGGGAATATTTAAAATATATTCTAACGTGTGATGCTCAATCTAGTTCGGAATTATTTCAGTTTCTTTTAGCAGTTAATAGAGTTAGCAAGTTAAAACTTGTAGGAGATTCTGAGTTTTTGACATTATGCATGGGGAAGATGTCAGGTTTTTTTAACTCACATAATATCTCAGTTTATTAGTTGGGTATCTCTTGGTGTGCGGTTAAAGATAGAGCTTTGGAGTCCTTAGTAAATAGAAGGGAACGTGACAGACTTAGTAATGATTTTGTACGCCATTTTAAGCTCCCCAACGAATCCTTTAGGTAATATTCTAGCCATTTTGGAAGCGGTGGATATTTTGAACTTGAACCTTTCTGAGGGGGAAATTGTAAATATTATTTTGGAGAGTTTTTCCCTTCTTACGCATAGGCATTTTGTTTTTGCTTATAAACCTAGCACCTTCTCCAAATTATATAACTTTGCTTCGAATATTGAGGGGTCATTACAAGCTGAAAAGGAATATTTAGAGGCTAGTAATTATAGGAGATCTACTTCTGTGGGAAATTTACACCCCCTTTACCCGGTCATACCCAGATAGTTTAGACCCTCTCCTCAGGTTAATCAGGGAACCCCTTCTAACTTCCTGAGTAAACCAAGACTTCTCCCTGATTTGTCTAAGGTTATATGTTTTCACTGCCATCAACTAGGGCATTATCTGCGCCAGTGCTAGTCGGGAAACTTGTAGTGCGTGGTGTTAGTGGTGGTCTCACTGCTCGTCAGAATAAAAAGAGTTAATCCCCCTCCACCCGTTGTACAAATGTCGATAGGTTCATACTCTGGGTATGCTTTATTAGATACGGGGTCTTGTGTGTCATTTATTAGTTTTTAATTGCTTCAAAAACTTGAGAGAAATAATAATTAGAAATTAGAAAATATCGAACATAAGCGATTTGTAGTAGGTAATGGTAGTTTATTGGTTGTAGAAAAACATATTACATTATCCATAAAAATATGGGGTTTTTCTTAATAGAAAACTATGTTTTATGTTGCCTTTAATTCTCTATGATGTGATCTTAGGAAACGATTTTCTTTGGCAGACGAGAGCTACGTTGAATTTATTGCGTAGAGAGTTGTGTTTTGAATTACCCCCTAAAGTTAAAATCCCCTTGTGTAATAGTCATATTAGTGTTTCTTTTATTTATCTTGATAACTGTGAGGAAGCTGTTCAAAATTTTATTATGAAGTTCCCGGATGTTATTACTATGAAGTTAGGGAAATGTGATGTGTTGCCATACAGGATTGTTGTTGAAGACAATATCCCTGTTAGAGCGGGACCGTGTTATTGCCNTTTTTTCCCCCCCCCCCCCACCCCCTAAAATGGAAATCTTTCGGCAAACTATTGATGATCTTGAGTTCAAAGGTGTGATTCACCCCTCCAAATCCCAGTATGCCAGTCCTGCATTCATTATCCCAAAGAACGGAGGACATAGATTAATTGTCAACTACTGTAAGATCAACAAAAAAAAAAATCCAATTTGACCCCTATCCTATGCCGAGCTTAAAGTCGGCTTTTCAAAATTTAGAGCTAAGGTGTTTAGCGTAATTGACCTAAATGTTAGTTTCTTACAATGTTATCTTACGGAATCTTCAAAAAAGTGACTGCTTTTGTGACATCCTGGCAACAATACATGTTCAATTGAATACCCCTAGGCTGTATTATTGGAGGTCAAGCGTTGAGTCACGTTCTTGACCACGTTCTATCTGATCTCAAATATAGGTATGTCTTTAATTATCTTGACAACATTTGCGTCTATAATGACAGCTTAGAGGAGCATATAGGATATCTTGAAACCGTGGGAGGTAGCTTGCGTTGTTGAGGGTTGACTGTGAATCCGGATAAGGTCATGTAGGCTAAACCCTCTATAAAATATTTGGGGTATATGATCTCTTTTGGGAATTTGCTCATTGAACCCGAGAGGATTAAGCCTATTATTGATTATCCCCCCTTAAGAATCTAAAAGGTGGTATGAAGTTTATCGGCATGTGTGCCTACTATTCCATATTAATTCCTATGGTCTCTGATATCGCCGCACCAGACAGGTGGTTAGTTTCAGTTCAAGAATACGAGTGGTCCTGCTGTAGCTCAGTTGAGCCAATAAGAGCATTTCTAGACTCCTTTATTGGAACATGTTGTTGCTGCACCATTCAAGATTGTTAGGGCTTCTCTTCTTTTTATGATTTGGTGCGAACAGGTTGTGCTAGGCCAGAGGATACAATGTGTGAGTACAGCACATATACTAGATATAGTCAGATTGTGATATTTAGTAATGCTGGATGTCTATGAGCATACGTTTATTTGGGGTGGTAGTATTTCATTATATTAGCTAAACCTGCTAGTATTTATATTGCTGGATATCTATGTGTATAAGTTTATTTGGGGCGGGTAGTAAAATTGTGATATTAGTAGTACAGTTTAATATTACACCTTCACTAAATCTTTGTAAGATTCACATACCCCTAAACACAAACATCTATATACATACAAATTGTGATGTGGTGTGAAATTTCTACTGTCATTTCCGAGATTTACAGACAAAAATATACCAAAAAGGAGGCAAAATATCACTGTAGGTAGAAATCGTGTTGACTTTTATTATTAAAAATATATAAAAGAAAACTAATCTTAACAACGGTTTGTTCTTTTTACAATTTTAATATTTTAATGTTAAAGTTTTATAGATACAACTGAGCCAAAGTCAGGTGTTCAATACCAACCGTGGACACATCAGGCTAATTATTTTTATTAAAGATGTGAATGCATCTCTTTGTGAATAAGTATTAAATATAATCTACGATGAAATTGTGTATGATGTAGACCTGTTTATACATTAGGTTTGTATTTTTCAGCTATTAAAACTTAAACTTGCGCAAGAAACAAATGCTAACCATGGTGGAAAGATTTAATGTGTAACTTTAACGGTGACTGCGTCAGATTCATATTAACATTTTCCTGTGAAAAATGTTTCAAGTGAAAATTAAGTGAATACAGATATATTATTAAGTTCTTACCAATTAATATTTAAATGTTTCTTGATATTTTAACTATAAGTTTAATATGTTGAATTACACATTTATAGATGAACCATGGTGACCTGGTGGTTTAGGGGTAAGGTGTCGGACCTCTATGCTGGTGGTCCAGGGTTTAATCTTTGGTCCTGGCACAAATTTATCTGATTTCCAAACCCTTCCTTCACCTCTGACAAGACGTGTATTAATTACAACTTGTGAATGTGGGGAATGCCAGGCCTCCACCGTGGTTTGGATCCCACGTTAAACTATAGGTCCTCCATTTCATCTCACAATCACCCTACCATTACACATTAGCGTAAGTGTGTATAACTAGAACTGGTAGTAAGACACTGTGCTAATAATAATAATAATAATAATAATAATAATAGATATACCATATAAAATTTGGCATACCTGTCCCTGCCATGACATAACCATTTGATGAAGATTTGGTTAAAATGTTAGTATAAACTAATGTTTATTGTTGGGCAAGAGAAGACTATCTACATAATACTTGTATACAAGAGATCCAAGATTCACGACACACAACAACTGAAACTACTCCGATAGGGATGAAAACACTCACAACATGATGCGATTGTTCGGCTGCTGAAACAATTTAGAACAAGTGATCTCACACACAGCTCGAGATTTCCCAGTAGTTTCTCAACGACCGAAAATATTTATTTCTGGATGTGTCTAGAGCAGGTCAGTATTAGTTTAGAGTATAGTCTATGTATACTCACCGTGTCCTACCACCCGATGGTTCTGTCAGCATATTTACAATAATGGGTTAGGGATGAGTAAGGTGGAATTTAAATGAATAGTACCCGCGGTTTAGTGGCAGTATAGTATGACATTTTAGGAAAAATACCCTCACTACACCCGTCCGGGATTCGTACTCTGACCTTACCATCACCTGGAAACCAGGCTATATGAGTCTGCCCACTGATAAAGGCGCATCATTTAATCCTCTGCTTTAAAAACGCAAACTGTCATCTAGTATTATAGTTGATATTTTAGAGTTTTAGAGAAAATAATATTTTATTGATAATACATATATGAGCGTATCCAAGCAATTATTTTGGGGGTGCATGATGAAATTTATTTAATATTTAATTGAATTTTAAACGTTTAGCAATAATATAAACATAACAAACTTCAAACCTCCCTTGATGATCAGGTGGACTAAACGTCATGTACATCTAATCTTGTTTGTCGGTGAATGTAAGATAAGGGTTCAAGTCTTAGACGGCTTTATTGAGGTTGCGTTTTCAAAATAGTTTCTTACTCTTTCTCCACGTAAATGCGGGTACTCTACCTCTAAATGCTATCTTCTCCTTCAAACAATGATTGTAGAAATGCAGCAAGCCGGGGTTGGTAAGACACGGTCGAGATGGGATTATAAGACAGTGAATGATAAATAGTAGGGCAAAAACATTGTCTTTGTGTGTTATAAATAAATGGTATTTGATGTCAACGTCACGCATGATTCTGATCTATTTTTAACGTTACAATTTTGGCTGGTATTAATATCGCGATTGAATTCAGAAAAAATTAAACAAATGGGAGATTTGCCGTAGTTTGGTGTTTGGACATCATTTGACCAAATTCTATGATAATTGTGTTGCCAAAGTCTAAGTTGAGCTTGGTCGCCATTTTATACGCTGTATGCACGAACACTTACGTTGTGAGGAAGTAGGGAACTAGTAGTTGGTTTAGCTCCAAATGTGATTATGGCAACTTTCTATAACCATCTATGTATTCTTAGTGCATAACATGTCTGAAGGATTTTTCCTTCCTAATCCTCACAGTTTTGAATTTTAACAATGTCAGATCATGAAGAAGATACAAACATTATATACACACACCTGATATGACCATCACACAAGCACACCCGACTAGGAACCTCATACAAGATTTTTTTCGCACATGGCGTGGTGTATTTTTCGAAGATAAATGATCTCTTGGAACAGATTTTCGCTCATGCCATCAATATTTTAATATGTTTCTAAATTCAGCACATTTCTTTGCAAGTTCACTTGCATATAAATATTGGAATTGGACTGTAAAGTTGGGCTAAGTCTTATGTGGCCTCAAATTTAGTTTCCAGGTAATTGAGAATAAAATCTAGAGTTGCGTAAATTACATGGATTACATGTATTTAGCTCTATCTAAAGGAAATAATCTTGTAAAATCGTTAGCTTGTTCACCGGTGAGATATTTCCTTGTTGTTGTTGTTGTTTTAAATTATAGTTATTTGCAACCAGAAGATAAGTGTCTATCGTAATCTCATCCCAAATGTCTCTTAGTTTTCGCAAGTCTTTTTTTTAGGTAGAATAAGAGACTAATTTCTTCGCTGAGTGTTAGCCCTTTATCCCGGATGATAATGTTGACTTAGTTAATACAAGTTAGTATTTAGTACCAAATGGCCTCCATTATCAAACAAGTAAATGAAGAAAAGTAGTTTATTAAGGAGTGAGCTTAATTGTATATATTTTTGCTTTCACCATGTACTTCTGAAATGACCTTGAGAGCTGGTGTAAGATGTTCCCTGACTGGTCACAAGGCTTCTACCCAAGCACTCCATTGTGTTTCTGATGTTGAGGCAAGAGAGACACGTATTTCTCCCACTGATAAGGGCTAATATTAATAATGCATTCAGATGTTGGACGTAGCTAGAAATGTCAGGATGTGAGTGTTTCGTTTTGGAGCATTTACTCCAATTAAATTTAAGAAATGGGTACCACATGAAGAATTAACAGCAAGTTCGTTTTTTTTCAAAAATAAGTGTTTTTACACCCTTCACTTCAACACACATGATTGCTCCGTTGTTATAGCCTTGTCTTCGACATATGCCTATAGTAGTTTAACAGTTTATAACCTTCCAATTCCGATAAAAGTCTTTTTGCAATTTCTATGTTTATTTTTTTGTTGTTAAAGGTCAAAAACTAAATAAACATTTTATTTAAAAAAAAAACTTTTTGTCCTTGACTAGCAAAAAATATCTAAATATTGAAACGTTCTGCTCCTGGTACGAAAAGTCTAGAGCGGTATCAGCAATTGATAGAGTAATAAATTGATTCCTCTCGCTCTTTGAGAATATATCTTAGAACTTCTGATCTACACAAGGAAATTATCTCGTTTGGAGTCAGCTAAGGTAAATAATAAGAGTGTTATTTTGGTGAACCCTCCAGTTGCCATTGCCTTACTATATTGAGACCATTCCTAATCACTTCGTTGTACCAGCCGAACAACTCTAAAATTCCTAAATGTTTCTATCGTATACAATACCAATAGTCAAACTGTCTCCACGGAAAGGCCTCTGGAATCCAGGAATAACGTCACATCCATCAGTCTTCGTAGAATATCTTTACAGTAATCGACTTAACATTGTATTTTAGCTGAATATGACTGCCAATGTCCCGTCCTTTCAGCGAGTGCTCCAAAGTTTTCCAAGCAACATATGCTTCCTTATACCCACTACCGTCCTCATGATTAGGTAGCATTTAGCGTAGCTCCTTCCAAGGAATCTCAAGAGGGCGAAAACCGGCGTCTGCAAATAAATACCTGCTTTACCTTTTCAGTATACAGTAATAAACAAGGAAAACAATAAAGTGCCTCTTTTGACGAATTCCAGCTCAACTAATCACGAGTAAATATTTAGTGGTAATTCACTGAATTTGAAAAAATAAAATACTAAAATTTTTTCCACCTAAGTATTTTGGGAAATTAACACGATCAGTCAATATTTTCTCAAAGTGAAAGTTTACTTGCGTTTGACCGAAAAACATTTGTTATGAACTGAGGCCACAATCCAAGATCTGCTAGGTTAACCTTAGTGTCAGTTTAATATGTTAAACTAGAACAAAAATATCCTATTTTTGGCATCAAAAAGGATGGGAGAGAGAGAGATTAACTGCACATCCTAATGATGGTGGAACATATCCCCTCTTCATCTCTTTTTCCGTATATGAAGGGCCCTAGGTCCTAAACACAGCCTGACTAATTTCGAATTGTGTCCGATTTTACAAAGAGTAGCATAATTTTACCAGTTATGAATTCTAATCTCACGATATTCCCTTTATTTTCTCTTTGCTTATTGACTTGTGTTTATACATTTTTTTAAAAACTTTTTAGTCACTTTTCAAAATATAAATCAATGTTTTCAAATTAATATTTTACTAAACACTGAAAAGAATGAACATTATGAAAACTACGATTTAACGATCTTGAATCAATATCCGGTACTCTTCTAACACCAAATTTAATTTATATACAAAAAATAATAATCTCCAGGAAACTGCCAAACAATTTGAAGTGGAGGACAATACCTTATTGTTTTTCTAAGCTCGCTTCTTGTTTCGAGGAATTGGGAGGTGCGTCGTCCCGGCCCAGGTCGAGTAGTCGCTGCTGAAGTATTTTATTTGGGAGGCATTTGATATGCGTCCTTCTTGGGTCCGAGAGTGGTAGTCGGAAAGATGATACGGTGGAGGAGGAGGAGAGGGGTCTTAACTGTTAGGTGGGTTGCATGAAGAGGAGTTTTGGGGGAACGTGGGGCGATGAAGCGGATGGATATTGGAATGGAGTAGGTGTGAGAAGGGCTTTAAAAATGTTGTAATGTTCTGCCCTGGCTTTGCGGCGTCGCCCTCCTTTGCTACGGCGGTACTGTGAAGGCTTTGGAGGGGGGAGGGGGGTCATGAGGAGAGGGTGGAAATTCGAGAAGGATTTGGCAGCCCGAATGGTTCTAAGCGCAGGAAAAGTAGGAAGGGTTATTTGCAAAAAATTAAACCAGACCAATAAATGTCTTCCCAAAGCCCCGAGAGGGTCGGGATGAGATGGCTGAAGTTTATTTCTGTGTTTTCTTTATCTCCTTACATTGACAATAATCATCAGCTGGAGAAGGTTGGGCCCAACCTTCCTCCTCAGTCTTATTCTATAAACTTATGCTAACATATATATCTTAACCCTCTTATAATTACTCTGACTAAAGCTACTACATTATTGTTACACATTTTTACAGTTGAATGTTTTTTTGTTTTCCTTTTTGGTAAGGTCTTTGATTGATCAAGCCCTTTGTCTCTTAGATCGTTTAGAACTAGTGGACTGGTGCGCTGGGTTTCTCGGGGAGGATCGTGACCCATCTAGTGGACCATGGGGTGCCGGGGCTCGAGGGGAAAAGGGGGGTAGGGTGGCGTAGTGTGTGCGCTTGCCACTAGATCGCTCCGCCTCCCTTCCGAGGGGTGCTCTCGGTCTCGGAACGGTCACTAGATGTCGCACATTATCTACTTGTGAGAAATGTTTGCGAATACAGTTAGTTGCAACACACTCAGCTACCTAGCTACAAGTTGACAAATACGCCACGGCCTTTATATCCTTGTTCCTCTGGAGGAAGTCCAAGAGGATGGGATGGGCACTAATACTTAGAGTTGTTTAGAATTTTATTTTACTGTCCTTAGAGGCCGATAGGTCTGCAAAATATTTGCTTGCTTACCATTATTGTTTAATTTTCTCTAGTCTATTAAAAAGTATTAAGCTTGTGAGCTTCAAAACTAGACCCAGGCCTCTGGAAGTCCCAAACCCTGTACCATCGGGCCAGTATCCCCCCTCCCCTTGTGGCAGGCCTGATAATCATCATCAAAGGAAAATGAACATCATATAAAAATCCCTGACTATTTTCAACAATCAAACTTTCATGACTAAGTCTATCTTACAAACCTTCTAGACAAAGACTATCATTCAAACTCGTGACAATGTTCAACAAACAAACAATCCTGACTAAGACCACATCAAAAGCACTCTTCACTAAGACTGTCACACAAGAACATCTGATAAAGAACTTTAGACAACCACCCGTAACTATGACCATCATACAACCACTCGTAGCTATGACCATCATACAACCACTCGTAGCTATGACCATCACACAACCACTCGTAGATATGACCATCATACAACCACTCGTAGCTATGACCAT
>CABFVZ010003346.1:22621-40227 GCA_902151445.1 Timema monikensis | reverse complement strand
TCATACATATTATCATCCCCTATTTTGACCCCTTTGGGGTAGAATTTTCTAAAATCCTTTCTTAGTGGGTGCCTACATAACAAAATGAATATACAGTCCGAATTTCATGCTTGTAGCCTTGATAGTTTGCGCTCGGCGATGATGAATCAGTCAGTCAGTCAGTCAGTCAGTCAGGACATGTTATTTTATAAGTATAGATAAGTTTAATTTCAGGCTTTAACTTTGGCTGAGACCTAAAAAACGTTTGTTTCGAATATGACTATTCACCCATCAAACTACAATGAATCTCGGTTAAATTAATTTCACCTATTAGTTGTTGTGTAACTAGATGAGCTATGAGTGTTCCCATGGAGCCAACCAATGATGAGGTGTGTAGCTCACCTTCTTGGAAGCAGTGGCTGCTTGTTGGCACTAGAGATCATCGTGTTAAGTTAGGTGTGTGCGGTGGCGGGCTTCTATCTCCTCATCTCCATGGCCGTGCTTCGATTACTGGACACAAACAACATTCATCATTAATTCACAAAAATTATAGGAAACTATAATATATTATTAATAGCAGGCATATTACTTATTTAGAAATATTGGTTTCATTTTTATTAATCAGATAACTATATTAAATTGATGTATAATATAGTTTAATTAAAAAATGACAAATATAGTTCATGTTATTATAGCTATAAATAAAAATGGGCCTATCACAAGTTTATAAATACTGATTTAAAAATGTAAAGTGATAAAATTTATTGAAATAAATATAATTTTAATTGTATTAATTTCGCAACAATGGTAACAATTAGACGTAATATAACGTAATCTACTAAATACACACATTTTACTTCCATTAAATTAAAATTGTTTACTATGTTGCTTACATTTTATAAAGAGCTATATATATAATTTTACTTATTTATATTGATAATTTCAAAGGCTAAATATGTATAAATTTAAATGGCTTACATTCCTATTGCTAGTACATCATTTTTCGCATTAAATATTTATATACATCGTTAAATATGATCTAATTACAACATTGACTTCACTCAAACAATTCCCGCGCAATGTTTATTGGACGATCACTAGCAATTTATCGTTACGATCGAGGAACACATTTAGCTGATGTCTTGCTCGCTGAAATAAACCTGACCAACACTTTTAAGAATATGCTTTAGTTTTAAAAGCTTTGGTTTGAAATCCCCATTAGCCATTGTCGATGTTATTGTTGTCCTTGGAACGATAAGAGCATGTGGCACAATTATTATTAGAGCCGGAAGGGAATCTAGTGCTGATATGGATATGTTAGTTACTGACAACTCAACTATATTACTAAGAGCGCGACATTTCCTGAAGCGATTTAAACTTGTAGTATTCAAACCATTTTCTAAAATAGAGAATCTCACAAAATGTTGATATTAAAAGGGACTTTTTACCAAATCACTCAAATTATTTAATACTTTGTTTTTAAAAGCTAAGTAGACATTACATTTTTCCAAAATATTATTGATCATGCTAATATAATATAAACTAGTTATATAAAATACATGAAGCTACGACAGGCCTATCAAGCCGGTAGTGTATATATAGAGTGAATAAAAAACTGACCTAGGCCACAGGCTAGATGTAGAGTAACTAGTTAAATAAGATGTATTATTATTATTATTATTATTATATTATTATTATTATTATTATTATTAGCACAGCGTCTTACTAACCGTTCGGGTTATACGCAATTACGCTAATGTGTAATGGTAGGGTGATTGTGAGATGAAATGAAGGACCTACAGTTTAACGTGGAATCCGAACCACGGTGGAGGCCTGGAATTCCCAGCATTCACAAGATGTCTTGTCAGAGGTGTAGGAAGGGTTTGGAAATCAGATAAATCTGTGCCGGGACCGAGGATTCAACCCCGGCCGCCAGCACAGAAGTCCGACACCTTACCCCTAGACCACCAGGTCACCGTATAAGATGTACACAAACATAAACATCCAACGTAGGTATTTAACTATATAATGAGTTTTATTATTTCATTTTACATAAAAAAAAATATAGGCTGTGTATATTATTTTATAGTTTGATAAATTTTGTCTTTGAATATCTAATAATAGGCATGTTGATATTAATTTTGATAAAAAATATTTTTAGTTACAAAATAAAAATTATAATCTTAGTTGAATAATTTTCAACTTTTAATTTCGCGCGAACCCTCGAAGATATAAAATATTGTAATCGTCAACAAAAATAGAATTCCAGATGTTGATGTATATCGACATTTCATGACCCCCTGGTTTTTGTAATGACGTAACACTGTCTGTCCGTCTGTCAGTCTGCCTGAGTGTTTGTATCTCGGTCTAGAGCTGAAACAGTTTTACCGATCAGTCTGAAGATTGTTACCTAGGGTTTTATTAAGTGTCCCTTCATTTTTTTTTATTATATTACTAACCCTAAAATTTAGTGTACTTAACTTAAAGGTGAAAAGAAAGAATTTTTTTTTTTTTTTCAAAATCCGTTCTAACAGTTTTGATTAAAGTTTGTACCTAGCGATTGTTTAACATTACAAACAAAATTCTTCTTCTCTTTTTCCCGGTAAAATGACTAAAGTGTACTTTACATAGTAGATATATCCAGATTTTGTCATGTCTCGGAAAATATTTTAGATGAGAATAATGTTTTCATTGAAAGGATTGTTATGTATCAGTTGAGCGCATGAAATGTAGTATGAGGAATAGCTAGTATTTTATATTTAATGTTTTTATTTCATTTTGACATTTTTTATGTTGAGTTAGGTCAGGTTAAGTTGGTTGGATTTGGTTAGGTTAAGTGAAGTTAGGCTAGATATTCTTCGTAAAGAGCTCAAGGCCCCCCTCTTTCTTTCAATAGTTTCACCACTTTAAAAATAACCTTAAATATACTCAATATTTATTAAGAACTGTATTGAAATTTTGAGAGCGTAGTCAGGGAACAGTTCACAAGCCAAGCCGGGAAAACGATATTTCTCCTCGTTCCTCAGTCATTACGCTAAAGTGTTACTGCACTCAACTTATACAGACTGTAGGATTATAGAAAATAAAAGTATATTACCTAATCATGTAATAAAAATGTTAATTTGTCTGTAATTTCAATTTCTTCTGTTTATTTGTTTTCAGTAAATTTAAAACGTACTCATTGGAGAGCGGCAGGACTTCTTCTGTTGTACTCCTTATCTTTAGAAACATAGAGTAAGATATATATCATCACGCTTTGATTAATTACACATATTGTGAGCCTGAAGTATTAAACTGCGTGATAACTGATGCGGAAGGATGCCAAACGAATTACCATGAAAATCTTAATTTTTGTATAATTATTATTTAGGTAAAGTAGCGGATGTGAACCTCAGTTTTTGGTGTACTGTTACCCTACTATATATAAAAAATAAAATGTCTGCTTTTGTTCGTTTGCTGCCCAATTCACGCCCAAACCACTGTACAAATTGTTCTGTTTAAATTTAGCATAGATATAACTTGGACGTCCTTTAAGCATATATGCTAGCAACAAACTACGTCCGCCATTTTGTTTCAAGGTAGCGGCTACAAATCACTTATTTTTGGCCTTTTTCTCAGCTTATGATTATTGGATTTTAATGGGATCACCTTTCATAGGTACCTTGATGTAATTTTATTAGACAATACGGCCATCTTATAAAAAATGGCGGCTGTAGATCATTACTTTTAGCCTGTCAAAGCTCTAACTCATAAAGTATGGTAAACCTGACAGTGGGAACCAATAATCAATCACATGATTAATATACGATGCGTGTTTGTTTGTTTGTTTGTATGTTTGTGTGTTTGTGGGTACGTGTGTAGTGATGAAACTACAAAACCAAGAGAACTGGAAAGCTTAAGTTACACTAATTTATAAAAATAAAATGTTATCTGTTTTGGTTGCTCAATCTCGCTCAAACCACTGTAAGCTTTTAGTAGACATTAGAAATATTAAAAATGACAGGAATGTAGGCCTAGTTGCATTACTCTAAATACCTCAGTGATTCAGGTATATTTGACATTTCTGTGTGGAGTTTGGTGACATTGGGGTTTTATAAATTACCATAACTTTGTAAACAACTGCTTCTCACTGAACTTACTCCAGTGGCCACATGGTCTACGGCGTCACTCTTGCAATAGACTAGACTGACGACAAGGAGATCAGGGTTCAATTCTCGGTCGGGTTACTGAGGGCGGATTTTCTTAGATGTTTTCACCTCCACGCAATGCAAGTACACTTCCTCTAAATTTAACCTTTTTCATACCTCGATCACTAGCGTAATTATTACATAATATACAGATAGTCTGAACAGATAGTAAGACGCGGTGCTAAAAAATGCATCACTGTGGTAGAATATTGAAATTTGTCAAGCAGGTATAAGAGCCACCCCAAACACTATGAAATAATTTTAATTTTAGAATTAATAGTTGAAAAAGGGAGGAAACTGTCTTCCAAAATTTCCTAAGCTAATAGAATAAAACATTCCCGATATGTTAGAAAACTGAAATAATTAAATACTTGTAAAGAGGCAACCCTAAACAACCACAGAAGGCTGAATAGATGTGTTTTTTGATAAACTGGGATGCTCTTATTTCCAAAATGATTATGTGACAATGTATATAATTTATTTTTTCATATCTTATGATCTCTTTCTATAGATTGCTTTAGCTTGTAAACTCAGTTTGTGGGTTGATTAATGATTAGTTTCAAATATTGTTTTAAAGTGTATTGGTTATATATTTATTTTTGGATTTGGAACTATATAAAGAGTGCAGCCATATGTTGAGAATCGTAATCTGTTATAGTGTGGATATCTATCTGTATGTCCACATGAATTATTCGAAAACTTTTAAACATCCTTGAAATCTAAAATTTGGCGTGCCAATAGGTTAAGTTAATCTCTATAAAAGGGCAGGTTTAAAAATATTAAAAATGAATAGTTACTTTTCTATACAGTAAACTGTTACAATTTTACGTAGCTCTCATTTGTTTTAATTATATAACAGTTATTTGTATTATGTTAGGTTTTTTCTTTTTTAATTATCACCAACAATCGAGAGTATTAAATTAATATTGTGTATAGAGAAGTTATAACTTCATCTTCAAAGGAAAATGCAGCCTTTAAAACATATTTATATTATATTCCGTGTTTATATTATTGTGTTTTAGTCAGTCTAATTGTTACGTTTTGTAACACAATTTAAAACAATAAAGGTTTAATATTTATACATAATTTAAGATTTGGTTCCTATTCTTGTAATTAACTATACAAACTACAAAAGAACAGCCGCTTCAGTGGCCTCATGGTCTAAAGCAATACTCTTACAGTAGACTAGATCGCTGATGACGGGGAGATTGAGGTTCGAATCTCGGTCAGGTGTAGTGAAGGTGGTTTTATAAAATGGTTTCCCACCCTCTCAGCACAGAAATTAAAGTACACTTGGTCTAACCTCTCCAATCTTTAAAACCTTTAGCAGTATTAGTACACAGGCGTATAACCCGAACGTGTAGTAAGACGCGGTGCTAAAAACGATATTAAAGAACAAAGTTACCTTATAGATAGATTTCCCGGTAAATAACGGGTATATCAGCTTGTTTTTATTCGCAATAGAGTGTTTGGGGTGTTTTCCTTTCATTCTGGGTAGTAAACACTACAAGAACACCAAACTACAATTTCTGTAATGTTTTTGTGTGTCCATTTGTTGGTTTCCAGTAAGCTTGAAAAGTATTAATTGTCTCGAGATAAAACTTCTTCTCTTGTACTGCTTATTTTTCAGGAAGCTATGGTGAGCTATATACCATCACGCTAGCTCATCAGCGAGCGAAGCTGTGTGTAAGCAGTGAGCATATGTTGCGGCTGGTATAGCGAGTACAGAAGATGACACGTGATATGGGTGGGGAGGGGGAGGGAAATTGCGTAAGTCCCTGTTTCTTCTAGAATTCGAGCGAAGCCGCGGGAAAATGATAGTTTGAAATATATTTGTATTAAATCAAGTTTCCAAGCTATAAGAAAGAGTGGGATTTTGATTGTAATGATCTCTGGAGAATAGAGGTGTTAATTTTTTTAATATATTTCCGCAACGATGTATAATATTTAATTTAATCTAATTTGGTTGAATATGATACTATATTTTTTCATTATGTTTCTGCAGAAATGTTATTTCGTTTCACATATCTTATGAATTTTTGTCTCCACTGTTATGTGAAAAAGTGAGAAGGTCTTTGAGGTGCACCGTACCATTTAGCTACGAGTTAGAGTTAATCAATAACTTCCAATACTTAATTTAAATATTTTTAAAGACTAGACACTTTACACAGATTTTTGTTTATTAATAAATAAAGAAGTGTTTAGTTTGTCATTGGTTTTATTTATAGTTCTTTCCCTAACGCTAAGTGACTGGTCTTTGTAAATACAATGGGAATTAAACACACATAGAAATGTATTAACTTTTCAAAATTGTTTTGTCAAATACAGTATTGTAAAATTTTACTTAATATAATTTATATTTTTATTGTCTTTAGGTTGAGTATACTATAATTTTGATCGTAAGAAGAATAAATGACAGTCACAAACGTTAGTAAAAATACATTGATTCATTCTTAACTAAAGTAATGTGATTTACATCTTTAACTTTCGATAGATATTATAAATAGGCCTATCTTTAAAATAAAAACTAAGTAAAATGCCATCAACGTTGACCACCATTTTTTTTTATGTATTTATTTGTATTTTCTAAACCTGTTCATCCTACTAGAATTAGAGTATACCTGGCCAAACGCAGTGGGGGGTGGTTTTCCACTTTATAGTTATCACATTTATTTATTTTTTCATCTTCGTCAGAGGAATGTTGATGCATTTCCTATAAACAATCCTTCCTAATTTTAAATAATTATAAATAAAGTACTTGTATATATTGTTAATTTAAAAATAAATTGTTTTTATCCAAAGTAGTTTTAATTTGGTCTATTATGAATTATTATTAAAACAATTTCAAAGATTTACCCATATTTTAATTTATTGAACCTTTTATTTTAACGATTAACTTTCAATTATAATTAGTTATTGTATTAATTAATGCAGAATGTCAAAGTTTTAGACCTACACCTTAATTAGAAATACAAATCCAATATACTATTATTGATGATTAATAATATACTATATTATACAAGTGTACAAACTTAAATAATGTTGAATGAGAACCACTACATGTATCATTTTGAAATAGAAACCCGGCCTTCCAAACATGAACCGAGAAAAAAATGAGAAACCAACCCTCTCCTTTCTTTGTCTTTGTATTTTATTGTTTCCCGTGAGTTGTGCAGGCGTTGTTGAAGAATTGTTTTTTGGAAAGAATGTATAGCTGCCAGTCAGTCAACCCTACAGGCAACGAAATATCTAGCTGTACACAAGTTGAATTAACAGAGGGAGAAATGGAATTGAAGTTCTCTACAAGCACGAAGCGTAGTGGATTTGAAACAAAATACAAGGTATGGGGGTTCCCCCTTAAGCCATCCACACTAAACTTCTCAACACTTCCTTATCTTGGCATTATATCTTCGCTTCATCAACAACAATACACTGAGCCATACATGCTCTATTGATCCAAACACTCTACCTTCATCTCCCTTTCCAGCCCAAATTGACTAGGCTGTGTTCTAAGAACCAAAAATAGGAATTTATTTTATAATCTATGTATAGCTTAAAAAAATAGTTTTTATAAATATAATTTGAAATATCTTTTTAATGTGTAGCCATTTATCTTGGAGATAAATAATATAAGAAATACGACGTAGCCATACGTCTACACCGGACTGCAAGGGGATACATTTTCTTCGTCACTCAATCCACACTCATTCTTTCAACAATCAGAAACCAACGTACGACACTTATTTCACATTGACCTCTTGGATTCCCTTTCAAACAGCATTTGTTCCACACCCATGTAATACTGATTCTGTCCATAAGGGTTTTTCCACATACATTTCTTATATATATTATTACAAACACATTTACCTTGCTTTTGTGTTTTCCTGACAATCCCATGCTTTACATCCATAAAACATTGTTGACGTTAACATAATTTTTAATACTTACAACTTTGTCTCTTTCGATACTACTTCATTCTTTGCAAAAATCCACATACATCCAACTATTCTCCGAGATGCATGCATTAAATAAAATGTCTATTTAGAAAAAATGTTAAAAAGAATACAAAATTTCTACTCTCTCATCCAATTTGTCGACAACCACATTTTTGATACTCTTGGTTGTGTTATGCCTTGGTGGGCTTAGTTTTCATACATTGATACAAAATTGGTATCATAGTTCATAGTTGTATACTATAAGTGCACACAGAATATATAAATTAACCTCCTACCATATTTTTTGTGCATCTCAATCTAGCTGACAGATTTATCAAAGATTTACAACAAGATTTTATATATTAGTCAGAAAGAGAAAATTGCTGAAAAAACCTAATAAAATTCTATATATCATTGTAAATTAATACATGTAGCTTAATTTTAGTAGGACACATTATACAACATACGTGTTTTGCTAGAGTTTCCATGTGACTAGTTTATAAATGTAAACAAGAGGCTCTAGTTTGCTCACTTGAAGCCGTTAAAACTGTTTACTGTATTTTTCTAATAGCTTACCGCTCTTATTTGTCTTCATTCAAAGGCACCGTCCCGAAACACACAATATTCACTTAGCATATTCAAAAGGTGACACTATTTGACGAAGAGGCAGATCGGTTGTTACTAAATACATATTTAGGTGGTTTTAGCAGTTTATTTACAGACATGGTCACCACCACCACACTTTAGAACATGTCTTACATTGTATGGTTCTACGACTATTTGACAGTCAAATCCCATATCCACTGAATACACAGCAGATGTTCTCTATGAAGCTGGGGTCAAGACCAAAATAAAACCTTTTCAAATGACTTACAGCCAGATAGGGAAGTGTTTTATCTGCAAAGAAAGGCTTACAGTGAGTGTTATCTCATGGAACAGATTAGGAGGGGCGTCTGCTCTATTAAGATTGGGACTGGCTTTGATAGCATTTGAAAGTACAAATTATAAGGAAGGGTGATACTATCAACACCTTGATTGAGTTATTTGTATACCTGGACATCCAACCCTATCAACACCTTCTTTGAATTCTTGTCGTGCCTAGGCATCCAACCCTATCAACACCTTCTTTGACTTCTTGTCGTTCCTAGACATCCGACCCTATCAACATATTGTTTAACTTATTGTTATGTCTAGGCATCCGATCCCGTTTGGGCTATAAGCATTCGATTAAAATAATTAAGTAAGAATAAGTAAGTTAGAGTTTAGAAGAATTGCAAGTGCATTTGCGTGGAGAAAGAATATGAATTATTTATAAAAATACACTCTCACGTTGAGATGGAATCTTCCCCTCCTAAAAGGTTTGAAGAAAAGGCATCTGATGCCTATTACCTATTTTCATTAAGACATAACATTACGGCCTGGGAGACACGTGTGGAGGGGGGGTAATTAAATGTCATGTCAAATATTTAAGCCTACCTCAATATGATTTTAACTATCTTATTGATGATAAACTGAAAACAAAATCCAAACAAATAAAGACAATAATTATTAGAGAGGAAAATATTTCGTTAAAAGTCTTAGCTCATTGGATCACACAGGAAAGAGATGGATTATAATATTTAAGGTTTAATATATCTGGTCCACGAAGATCTGATGTTAGCTACACGTTCAACCACCAAGCGCTGTAGTCGATACATGCGTGTTATAATATTGGTGTTGCTTTATTGGAGCTCATTTGATGATGTGTTGTCAACCTCCTTAGTAGAAATATAACTCATGTGGAAACTTTAAACCTAGGCTAGCTCGATTGCAGGAAAAAATAAATTGAACATTTTCAAAAATAGAAATTTTTCTAGTTAAAGTAAGGGAAGATGTTCCAGTAAATTTCCCAAAATATAAAGTTGACCATCTTATATCCAAATTCCAGTACAGGCAGCTGATATAAAAAAAACAATACAGATAAATTATAATTTGATGATCATTGTTGCGATTCAATTGTCAAAAAGGTTCAAGCAGGTTAAACATGTTTAATATAAAGAATGGTGTTATATTATTTTACAAACCTCAGTTATTGTAAATTTTATATGATTTAAAATGAACTTCCTGGATTGAAATGAGTTCGTTAATGTTACTCAACAATAATGTGTCTTGGACTATTCTCCAAGTGAATGTGAATTAAGTTCTTTTGCGTCAACTTTTTAAACTTTTAGCTTTTTAATGATCATATTAGTAATATCAATGATAAAAATATCACTTAAATTAATTTTAGTAAATATAGATCTACTATTCGCATTATTATTATTGGAAGATAATGTATTTATTACATTTTAGTACGTTATTAATAATATTAATAGCAATTTCAATAAATATTAGTGATAATGTAGGCACAGGTAATAATATAACATAGGCCTACAGCGTTAGTGTTCAGTAAAACAATTAGTGTCCTTACGGCTTAGAAATGTGGTCAATGGTTTCTTGAATGGCTCAAACATGGTTTTATTTATATAATGTTACTTATGTTTAAGTTATAACTCTAAAATAATATAATAATGTATGACGGGGGCACTTGCCCCAGTGCCCCTGTTCGGAATCTGCCCGTGTAAAACGAAGTTACATTGCCATTTTTCTGTCGTGCTTCATGAAATACGGCTTTCACCCATTGCAACTTCAGAAAATGAGGGAGACGTTTCTATTGGTCAATATTTGGGAGAGGGGTAGGGTTGAACTCTATCAAAGATATTTTCTTGCACTAATTGTTGAATCTTGACCCAATTCTTCCGTCTTACGAGATGTAATATCAGGACGTGAAGCTATATCACTGTTTGACCCAGGGTCGGGAACCATAATTTTAGGGTTGGATATCCATTTTCATAAAGCTCTATGAAAACTCTAGATACCAAGTTTTAGCCCAATCGGTAAAATAGTTTAGGCTCTACTTCAAGGTACAGATAGACAGACGGTAATTCAAAAACAACATTTTTTGATTCGTGGGGCGGGGGGAGGGGGGGCATGAAATGTCGATATTCATCAAACTTTGGTAGTGAGAAAGTAGAAATAATGAAAATCTAAATTTAAAATTGACTCCGTTAGATAGGGGACTATTTCACAAAATATTATAAAACTTTTTGTGTTAGTAATTAAAACTGGGTGTGTAGTTACCGGGACCCGTCAGTCTGTTTAACAAACTATAATTTCACTTATGCTCTTTGTTAAACTGCTATGCTCTTTTTTTTATAATATAATATTATAACAATGTATATAATTTATTTTCTCATATCTTAGCAAATATTAACTTTTTTATGAACTGCACCCGCCTCGGTGGCGTATTTGGCTAAAACACTAGTTTCCGGTTGAGCTAGACTGCCGACGGGGAGATCAAGGTTCGAATCTCACTTGGGTGAACTGAGGTGGTTTTTCCTAAATGGTTTTCCACTCTCCCGCCACGAAAATGTGGATCTACTTCCTGTGAATTTAAGCTTACCAATTCCTAATCCAATAGCGTAATTAGTGCTTAAGCGTATAACCTGAACGGGTAGTAAGACGCAGTGCTAAAAAAACCTTTCGAATATTGTTTATTAAATTTAGTGTAAGATAAATTTACCTTGGGATTGTCATGGTTATGCTATTGTACGATAATAAATTATATAAAGAGCACAGCTGGATGTAGAACACACACATCTTAATATAATAGTTTTGATATATTTTCATTTATCTGATTTCCAAACTCTTCCTTCACCTCTGACAAGACAACTTGTGAATGTGGGGAATGCCAGGCCACCACCGCGGTTCGGATTCCACGTTAAGCTGTAGGTCCTTCATTTCATCTCACAATCTCCCTACCACTACACATTAGCGTAAGTGCGTATAACCCGAATGGGTAGTAAGACGCGGTGCTAATAATAATGATATATTTTCTGTACGAATAAGTTATTCAAACAATTCTAAACATCCTAGAAATATAAAATTTAGAATTCCAATTGGTCTTAAGATAATGTTCTCTAAAAAAAATAATCCAAAAAGCGAAAATTTCATGTGACTGATTAAAAATAGTGGATTAAATGAGGCCACATATTGTGTCATTCTTATTTCTTTTACTAACACCAACCGGCAACAGTTCACTGGATTTTGTTAGGAGAATCTATAACTTGATCTTCAAAAGAAATGTTAGCTTTAGAACACGTTCAGATTATATCTCTATTTTGATTACTTTCCTGTTTTGTAGCGCAATTTAAACCAATAGATGATTAATCTCTAAACCTAATTTAAGATTTGGTTATTATTCTCTGTGGTTAATTTTATATACCTCATAAATAACAATGCTACTTTATAGATTTCCCGTGCGTGGAATGGGTACCGTCAAGCCGCTACGCAAATAATCAATATCATTTACTATAGTTAAAATATCACTAAAACAATTTTATTTAGGAGAATATGAATATTATTGATAAATTATGACATCTAGAATGAACCAAAATAATGTTATATTTATGTGTGAGTAATTAATAAGGAACTCTTGACCATTCCAAAACACTAGTTCCTTTTATACAATTAGATAAACATGATAAATACTCAGAGTACTCTTTGATAAAGTACCATATTTTAATTTATATATTTAATAATTATTATAATTATAATGATTTATATATTTTAGAAAAAATTATCAAAAGTTGTTCAAACAAATTCTTAAATTTAATAAAAATAAATGGAATAGGAACAAAAAATATTCTTATAAAAACTTACATTATCAATGAGATGATATTTAAAAAATTAAAAACTTTTCTTTTAATATTTCCTCGTCAAAAATTTAGAATAAAACTAAATGTAAAAAATACTTATTTGTTTTAATAATTTTGAAATTAAGTTTGCTTAGTTTTTAGAAAAAAGTTCAATTGGATAAGGAATTAAGCTAAAATTTCTATTTTGAATAATAATTTCAATTTTTTAAATTGTACTATATATATATTAAATATTCTCAAATATTATCTTATATAATACGGAAAAAAAATCATACTTACAAGATTACGTTAGGAACTTAAAAGCTGCTTACTAAAACTACACAATAATTGATTATTTTTAAGAAAGAGCGCTGTTCGGCGCTATCTTGATGCTACTTTGTCTATGTTCAAAGTTAGACTACTTCATTAAATTAGAGTAAACGCGAGACATTGGCATCCTCTGCACNGGTATAGTGTTCACTTACTAGGTATGAGTGTGACAAGGTATAGTGTTCACTTACTAGGTATGAGTGTGACAAGGTATAGTGTTCACTTACTAGGTATGAGTGTGACAAGGTATAGTGTTCACTTACTAGGTATGAGTGTGACAAGGTATAGTGTTCACTTACTAGGTATGAGTGTGACAAGGTATAGTGTTCACTTACTAGGTATGAGTGTGACAAGGTATAGTGTTCACTTACTAGGTATGAGTGTGACAAGGTATAGTGTTCACTTACTAGGTATGAGTGTGACAAGGTATAGTGTTCACTTACTAGGTATGAGTGTGACAAGGTATAGTGTTCACTTACTAGGTAGGAATTTATTACCTCACTCTCGGGTTCTGAACAATATTGATTATATTGAGTAAGTTCACTTCCTACTAAATTGATGTAACGTATTTATTTTCTCATGAATACACCTTAGAAGGTGAGTTTATAAAATAGGCTTACTTGTTAAAATTAATTTTATGGTACAACGATAATAATTTTTAATAGTTAAAAGCACATTTAAATAATAAAATTAATAATTATATCCTGATTGATATTAACTAAGAATATTTTTAGTGAAATACTAAAATAAAATACAATTAAAACCAACACAGCCCTGTCTGGAGAATTGAGCACAGATTGTTGATATTGACTTGGTAATTGTTTAACATGAGTTAATCATTCGTAAGGAGACAACCTTCGTTAAGGTGAGTTAGTTGTACATCGTGCACAGAAAGGTGCCCGCATTTACATTTTCGCAATTATTTCAGAAGAATAACAAAATTAATAAATAATGATAATTTCATTTATATAAATTACACTACTATAAAGCCACATGGCTGACTCACTCACTGACATTAATGTTTACCAACTTCCAGATGAGATAGAAACTTGAAATTTGGCAAACATATCTTTTAGCCCGTAACCTACAGGAAAATTCCAAAATGTTAAAATTTTAATTTTCAACCCCCGAAAAAAATTCAAAATGGTGGAGCGACTTTAAAGTCGGTGTGGACCTTTATTTGGAGGTATCTTGTGGTTAAACATCCACTTGTTGAGCCCCCAACGAACAAAGCAAGTATTGTACATATAACCATGAATTTATTAATTTAGTCCACACATTAATTATTTAAGGAAACTTGATAATTTAACAATTATTATTTTCTTAATACTCAGATTTCAAATGTACGCTTCATTACCATATCATATATTCATGTAGCGTGCAAGGATTTGTGATCTAGTCAATGTGGGGAAATGATGCTAGATTCAACCAATCATAATTGTTGTCATTAAGGTGGTATTTTCTTTTTTGTTTGTCCTCTTGCTATCAATGCTATCCCACATTAAGTCCACACAACCTCCGTTTTTAAAACAGTATTTTATCGGGATGTTTTATACATGAGGTAAATTAAGTATTAAAAGTATAGGGAAAATCCTATCTGGTACTTAACAATTATTATATAACAGATTTCTTTGGGGGTCTGAACAGAAAGTAGAGTTGATCAAAGGGTTGCAAGATATCAAACACAACTGTTGTGCTCAAGTTTAAACATTACACAAATTTATCTTTTAAAATATACAAATACACACAAAAACACACAATCTATTTAAAATTGAATGCGATTATTTATCAACTATTTACTGTAATTATTAAATAAGTTTAGTACAAAGATAATTTAGCTGTGTAAGTATGTTGCAGTTGTTGAAATTTGAAAGTACTCTGAACTGTCATTTAATAACTAGATGATGGTTCATACAAACAGTTCCATTATCTGAACCAGTGAGAAGACCTGCTAGTCACTTCGTACTCAGAGGATCTCATTAGCATTCAAATATCCCCCTCCCTAATTATTGAAAGCGAACTGGCAGTCGTGAGCATATTGCCCTCTCATTTCCATGAATACTGCTAGCAACCAACCAGCCAGCAGGGAAGTATCGGAGTACAAAGGACTTGTTTGAAACTCAACCAACACATTGTAATAAAAACCTAACCTCGGGACAAGCACTTGACATTGAGTCACTCAAGGGAACTCACAAAAACAAGCCACGTCTTCGAGTTGTCTCTGACTAAGTACTTAACAAGTTATTGCCTTCCTACTACCTCCCTCGAACTTGGGACTCACACAAGGGGCAACATCATCATTATTATTATTATTATTATTATTATTATTATTATTATTAGCACCGCGTCTTACTACCCGTTCGGGTTATACGCACTTACGCTAATGTGTAATGGTAGGGTGATTGTGAGATGTAATGGAGGACCTACAGTTTAACGTGGAATCCGAACCACGATGAAGGCCTGGCATTCCCCACATTCACAAGTTGTGATTAAAACATGTCTTGTCAGAGGTGAAGGAAGGGTTTGGTAATCAGATAAATCTGTGCCGGGACCGAGGATTGAACCCCGGCCGCCAGCACAGAAGTCTGACACCTTACCCCTAGACCACCAGGTCACCAGGGTCAAAATTAACCAACTAATTAATACAACACTGATACAATCTTTTGGGATATCTTATTTCCAGTCATCTCTAATCTGTAGAGAGTTAATTATTGTGTATTTTATGAAAAATACGTTAGAAATAACTCAGTGAAATCATGATTTACAAATATTAAATAATAAATTAAATACCTAGATTTAAAACATCAAATATAATTTAACACATTTGGATTTTTAGTTAATGGTACTAAAATATGTCTATAAGGCTATTTTATAAATCAACTAATGAATTGAAACCAATTATTTTTCCTGTGTGTTATAAAGCAATTAGTGAATTGAAAGGAATGGTAAGTCCTGTGTGTTATCTACAAAACAATTAATTAATTGAAAGGAATGATTGTTCCTGTGTTTGATCTATATACAAAACCACTGATTGTTCTTTTGTATTATCCATAACGTAATTAAAGAATTTAAACCAACGATTGTTCCTGTGTGTTATTTATAAAGCACTTAATGAATTTAAACCAACAATTGTTTCTTTGTTTTATTTATAGACAAATTGGTGAATTGAAATCAGTAATTGTTCCTTTGTGTTATTTATAAAGCACTTAATGAATTTAAACCAACAATTGTTCCGGTGTGTTATTGATAAATTAATTAATGAAGCTAAACAAACAATTGTTCCTGTGTGTTATTGATAAATTAATTAATGAAGCTAAACAAACAATTGTTCCGGTGTGTTATTGATAAATTAATTAATGAAGCTAAACAAACAATTGTTCCGGTGTGTTATTTATAAATACATTGTTTTAATTGAAATAAATTATGGTTTTTTGTGATGTCTATAACTAAATTAATCCATTGAAACCAATGAATGTTCTTGTTAGCTAATTATAAAGCATTTAATTAATAGAAACCAATGAGTGTTCCGATGTGCTATTTATAGTTCTTAAAGGGTAAGGTAATAAATAGTCAGTGTTTATCAGTTCATATATTAAAACATTTTTTGTTCAAAATAAATCAAATATTGATTCATAATTCAACATTCGTTGAATAAATGTAAGGGTGTCCTGGAATTTAATGACAATTTTTTCTCTTGATTTAAAATGTTTGCCATCTTATTCCGCTATGCTCATGAATCATGAAAGATGTTAAAAAACTGTTGCTATCACCATGTCAAGAAAATTAAACTGAATGTTTCTATTGGAGCAAAATTTGATTCCTTTCGACCAAAAAAATATGTTGACATAAAAATTGCCTCGCCTTCCCTGCATACCCACCTTAAGAATTATGTACAGACTTGGAACAAATGCTGTACACCTAAACCTCTTTGTTGCAATTGATACCTTCCTTAAGATCACGTTTCTAATAAAGCTACTAGCATCCAAATGTTATATTTATATTCAGATACCGGCTCCAAGCTCCCGGGAGAAGAAAGCCCTCTAGAGTTACCGCCTTGCCTTAGCTGTAGGGTTTAAATGTTTGTGCTGGTAAAGTTGGTAAGGAAACATGAAATATATTGAGCAGTGCACCAGTTATTAGATATCTTGTTAGTAGCAGAAGTCGGGAAGTGAACTCATATTTGTGCTTGAGGTGAAAACTTTTTTTAGAAACTCTACCTTCAGTAACCCGACCGAGAATTGAACCCTGATCTCCTTGTCGTCAGTCTAGTCCAGTGGTTCCCAACCGGGGGTACGTGATAGGCCGTTGGGGGGTACGCGAAAAGAAAACGGTAATGGCGGCCACCAGCTAAAAATAAGAATTAAAAACATATGAAAAAGAATTTTAAAAAGTAGGTAGAAGTTTTTACTAATATTGTCAGTTGTAATATTGGCCTCCATATCATTAAAATCTTCTATGAA